>OMNV01029294.1:19224-56106 GCA_900303265.1 Brotula barbata
GAACCCACCTTTTGTTTACTGTTCTCAAAGCTGGATCACGGGCCGAGCCTGGTAAGAGACTGTGACAGAGGTGATGTCTAAATTAATCATTCATGCTCTTTCACATAGGCTACAGTAACGGCCCTGAAATATTAATGACAGCTGCAGAATAAATTTGATTCCCTTTTCTCTGATTATAATCCACAGGCGCGCTGACACACACACACACACAGACACACACACACACACACACACACACACATACACACATGTTTATTTATACCCTGGAGATGAGGTACGGGGTCACTATCAGGAGTTTGTCTCCACGCATAGACACACAAACACATAGACACACACATATTCTTTCCCTCTCCTTCTTGCCACTTGCACTTGCGTACCACCTCATTGTTTTGGAATATGTACATATTTTTCACGTGTGACGGGCGAGTGTGCTATACATTATACATTATGGGCTTGCAAGGTATCATATACTGTATGAATACTGTGCAGCTGGCAGCCAGGTTTTGTGTTTGTTATTTTAATTAGGCGGGGGCCTTTTTTCTTACTTTTTTGGAGAGAAAGATGTGAGTACAGAAGAGCAGGTGTTTGGTCTGGCGTACTGTCTCGAGGTAATCTGACTTGCAAACGGAGAGAGGATTCTGTTAAGGTCCTGCCTCCTTTGAAGTTTATATTATTTGGGTCTTATCAGAACTTTTTTAAGCTATATGGTGTTGAAAAATTCCTGTGCAAATGCAAATGCCTTGGATTTCTTGCAAAGTGACTTAAACATGCATAAATACTCCATAAGAGACCGGCCAACTATAAGTTAACAAGTTTTTCAATGCAACGAAAATGCTAAGAGTCTCCCTGTAGAAACCGGCTGGGGCCGTTAACAGCACGTTGATCATCAGAATGACCAACTCCATAGCAGTGACCACCTGACAGCTCACCAGCAGAGTGGCAGTTGTCTGTCACAAAATGTCGTCGGAGTTTGTTTTCCCCATCCCAGACATCACTGCTGCAAGTCTAACTCACCGCAGCGTAACCTGGCCTTGGTGCACAGATAACTATCAGCTGTTTATGTCTCAACATGTCACAGGAGATCTCCGTCTTTCCCTGTCACCTACCTGTTTCCCTCCTTTCCTCTGTTCTTCCCTCGTTTCCTCTCCCGTAATGAGGAGTACAGAACAAGCCAACAACAGGGTAGAAGCCCGTGCTATCTCTCAAAAAAGCTGATACACGCATCCAAGTTTCTCGCTGTTGCAGGGCAGAAATAAAAACGTGCCATTATTGCGGTTGAAAATAGCTGGTTCGGTCGAGCAATTAAGCAAGTGATGAACATAATTACGTCATCATTTTAAAAGGGACAAATGATACAAATGTCCATTTTCCTAATTATTTCTGAATTAACTATTTTCATTGCCGTAATTTGAAAAAAATACACTGAGTGCCCCGGACATCCTGCTCTGTTCCGATTGGCCAGCTGCATCAGAAGGCCGGGGAAGAGGGCCGTGCACTCGCTCACTAGACTGGGTTAATTTATGTCTAAATGTTTGTAGGCAGCTTAGTCAAAATGTGCAAAAATGACCCATCTTAAACGTGTTCAGCAAAGCTGCGGACCTACGGCTTCGACGCTTTCAGTTTTTGCAGCTTTCTTCAACACACACTTCGACTACTATAAATGTATTTCACCATTGAAGTAAAAGTAAAATAATTTTCAGTGTCATTTCTAACTTGTTATTATCTTCAGATAACTAAATTATAATCTCAGCCAACACTCCAAATATCTTGAATGATAAATAGGGACCGTATCTTCCATGAGGAAAAGCAGTTACCAGTTACGTGAATGAAGCTTTTTATTTTATTTAAAGTTTTTCTTGGGGACACATTAAATGAGTTCTGAGTTTATTTATACCCTTTAGAGTCAATCTATCACACACAGAAAAATTTCAATCTGATTCAAACCTTTTAAACTAAACTAATAGTACATTTGGGATTTTTACCAACATTGCACTGAAAATCAAACCATTATTTTCAGTTTTGACGTCCATCTCCCAGTCTGCATGTTGAACACATCAATTTATCATCACAATCAATTCATCTTGTACCAAATGAAAAACCTGTTTTGACAAAGTCAAGTTAAAGATCAGATTTTCCTTCAGATATGTAGTGAAGTAAAAGTAATAATTTGCAAAAATATTTCTACTCCACTCCAATTACAAAGTCTACTAAAACATATTTTTTCTTGGTCTGCAAGTGTATATTACACTATCAAAATAAAGGAAAACAATAAAAAGTACAACATGTCTCCTTGAAGTGCGGTTCATAATGTCAAAGATTATTTTCCTGTGAGGAGCTGGTGTAAGTGGACTTGGGCTATTTGCCATGGCAACAGTGAATTTTAATTTCATGTAATTAGTGTCTATTTCGCTGTGATGGCTTCACTGTGTAACATAGACTGTATGCTTGTAAAAATCTTTCAGGATAATTTGCAGACCTAAAATTGTCTTGAGCGACGTCTCGGTTCTGGATTTGTTTAGTCATGTCTTTATACATCCGTGTAGGCTGCCTAAAAGTAAGCTGGACTCTATCCAATAATCAGTTTGTTTTTCCCGTCTGTTCCGGTTGTGTTTAGTCTTGTCTGCAGTGTGTTTGCCGCTGTGACATGACAGCAGCCACAACTTCATGCTCTGTTTGAGTTACAAAATATCAGTCGGGAAATTGTTTTCGCTCTGTTTTTCTGCACACGTAGGCACGGACACATTTTCCCATGTCTGAATGGATACCTTGCGTGTGAACATTGCGCACACATATATATGAATATTTGCGTGTGGATGTGCTTCTGTGTATGTTTTTGTGTCTGTGTGTGTGTGTGTGTGTGATCCTAATGATGCCTTCCTCCTCTACTCTATTGGGCTGTCAGCACAGTGCTGGTGACTGTCACACACCGCCCCCCCTCCACATCTTGCTGAGATAGGTCATTTTTCAGTGTCAGGACAGACGATTCTTGTTGGCACCAGATTGATCCTAGACACGTTGGACTCATTATTCTGTGTTTGCATATGTCTGCTTCTTACAGAAATACAATCTGACATGTACAGAAAGCATGAGCTGAAAATCCTATGCATTTCTCAATGTCTTGTTACTATTAGCCTAATTAAACCACATGGCTGTTCAATACAAGTGTGAAACAACTGTCCAGCACTTCACATAGAACAGGAGCTGTCGAAAGTTTGCTTTTAAGAAAGCAGTAAATGTACCAGGGAATTTAAAAATGTCGTACTTGACACACTGTAAAATGCTGTTTTCCTTAATTACATTATTTGCTGGGAGGGAGGGATACACGCTGTACGCTATTCGGTAGGAGTTATGAGCACTACATGTTCTTCTCTGCTATGTTTGGATCTTGTCCTTCATTAACTTAGAATGTTTTTATCGTTCTCTGTTTCTTTCTGGCTTCCCCTCTGCCATTCCTCCATTTTCCCACAATCCTTTACCTTGCCTCAGTGCCTCTCTTTTGGTCAGCGACTTGTCATCCCCGGCAGTATTTCCATTACTCCTTATCTATCTTGGACTCCCCCAGCTCGAACTCTAACATCCGTCTGCTCTCGCGCTCATGCCAGCTTGTCTCCCTCTTTCTCTTCTTGACTTCGTCCCTCTTGACAAAGTGGAAGACTGCGTGTAGACCTTTTGCAATGTGGGGTAGGTGGGGGGCGGAGAGGTCAGGGGCCTGTCCTCAGTCGTGTGGTATTTTAATCTGGGCTATTTGTAATGACAGGCATCCTATGAGCCGAGAGGAGTGGCAGGCGGAGAGGCTCTGACAGGTTCTAATCGCTGTCAGGAAAAGTAGCTAAAGAATGCGCCAGCACCTCCCCCCATCCTCTCTCATAACTGGTCTGTGCTGTCTCTCTCTGTCTTCCTCTTGACCTGTATCTCTTAGAGGTGAGTGATAAATTTCTTTCCCCCCTGTTTTGTTTTCCTTGCCCCTCCCCATTTGTTTTGGCTGAGTTCCAGGAGCCACTGTAATCCCTCCTAGAGCCTGACCGTATTGCCCGAACCCGGCAGAACCTGCACGGGCACGCCAGGCCCGATTTGGTAACCATCTCTAAGATACACCTCAGATTCACCAGGCCAGGCCTCAACTCAGCTGGCCAGTGCTCTGTTTGTCCCAGCGAGTCAGCATTGTGTTGTGTAGTAGAAAATGTGATATTACCCTCACACCAGTAGGGGCGTAGAGTTTTCTTTTATCGGTGTGTCTACCTGTTATTCACTCAACAAGTGAAGGAGTGTCCAGATCATTGAAGTAAGGTGTTACAACAGAGACGATCTTCAATGGTGCTGCATGTTTTGGACTCAGGGTTCAGATTGAAAGCTCTCTGCTCTGTGTCGGGCCAGGTTGGACATGAGCAAAAATGCAATATAAAAGTTTTCTCTCTCTCTCTAAACCTTTGCACAAAAAGGAAAACATAGCAACAAATGTTCTGTACCAAGCGTAAATCTCGTTGGAAAAGCCGTTCTTCCCTTTCTATTTGTGACTCAGTATCAGGCTCAGTATTTCCAATCGGATTAAGTCTTGGATGCTGCATTGTTTGGCTCAATTGAAGGAATGATATTGCAATTGACACTTGTTAGTTGTACTTCATAAATAAGAATAAACGTTTCCTATCCCCTCCAGGATCGGTCCATCAGTGGAAAAAGTCTAAACACAGTTCTAAAAGAACCTCAAAGGGGAAAAAAAGGCCAATAGAAGTTTTCAGGTTCAGCACAAACTTGCTGTTCTGCTTCTCGTCTTCTTTGGCACGGGACAACGGTGGCCAGGCTTTGCCCAGGTGCCGTCTGTGCCATTGGCGCCAAAGCGAAGTTGGCACACTGGGCATGGCTGCAGCCCCTTCTTCCTCAAAGGCTTGCCTCGTCTCCCTTCTCTCTCCTCATAGTCCCTGCTGCTCCATAGCCCAGGGAGCTCATTAGGCCAGACTTCCTCTTCATTTAATCCATTTTTCATAGCCTAAAAAACAGTCCCTGATCTTAAAAATCCTGGCTAATTTAAGCCTGGATCTTGGGGAAAGGGGTGAAAATATCATGAAAAAGCGAGCCCATGCATGCTTTTTCATATTTCTGATGTTGAAATTAAGTGTTTTTTCAAGGAGTGGTATGGCCAGCCTGGGAAGACACAGAACCAGCTCTAATATAAGCTGTTCTTGAACAGAGTTCCGTACCCCAGTAGGCAACATCCTGTCCCGTCTACTTCCTTGCTGTTGTCTGTTGGTCTTGAGGGAGGTCGATGCCATAAATTGGCCTAATGAAAACATCCGTAATGACATGCTCCCTCTCCGTGCTTTTAATTATGTATTTCTGACTAGATACTAGAGATGGCCCCTGTAGGCCTCCAGCTCCACTTGTGGAACTGAAATTTCATTTGTAACTCCAATCCTGCTGGGAAGGCTCTGTACAAGGAAACAAGTTTCTCTCTCTCTAAAACCATGTTATTCCTGTCTGCCTTAGTCACTTATTGATCAACAGTAACTTCAGATAAATAACACTTTGTTTGAAATCACATCACTAAGTGCCGTATTTCTGAAGTGACCTTGAAGAACCTGTATGTATTCGTTTTCTGTCTTTTCTTCCATACAATCCGCCGTATCCACGTTAACTCTTGTCAAAGTTAACATCCTCAAAGTCGTCTAAAGCTTTGTCCTTTATCTCTCTGAGGACAAAGCTGAATTTTTTTTTTCTACCTCTTCCTGCAAACCATCACAGCATTAATATACCTCCCAGGTATTAAGTGTTGATGAGTGCCTGTCTCCTCAAACTGACACGTATTTCACCAAAGGTCTCAGAGCAGGGGAAGAGGTACACTGAAGGAAGACGAAGAAAAAAAAGAGCCGCTTGCATACCCAGCTAACGGATGTGGTGGAATTGTTAAACAGTCCAGGCTGCCCTCTCGTTAGCCTCTGAGATGCCTGGTGACAGAGGTGAGGCAATGAAGGTTGCAGTGGGTTGAGAGGGGGAGAGTCGGAGCACCCGAGGGTGCCGTGCCATGGCCATGCCAGGCCAGGACACGGTGCCACCGTCTCCTGCGCCTCCACTGTCAGCGTGCCCTATGCCCCAGGCCGCTGCGGAGGGGGCGCGTGGGGTGCTGTCACACGTCGGCCTCAATTACAATCAGGGGAAGGAACATGCAAAGACTGCCCACTGACACTGGTGATATTATTGCTGCAATCGCATGGGATCGCATCTTATCTCCCTGTGCAGACGATTCTAGCGCTTTATTATAGTCTGTACCACCAACCAATCCGTCTTTAAGTTTGTCCGTGTAGAGCCTACCTTGAATCTAGATGCCGCCTGAAGAGGTTGGATTCCAAACAGCTACAGGGATGTTCAGCTAAACTGGAAGATCGTGCTGGAAGCATGAATGCATGCTAACAAGGAGACAGTGGAAGTGATTACTGACAGGTCTTGACATAGTGTAAGTCCTGTCCCTGCTCTGCTTGGGTCTACCTTTGTTCATGCAGGAAATGTGTGATATTAGAGAAACGAAAAACAACAGCTTGTGTTCGAGCTGTATGGTTCCTGCCCCCTACTGAAGTTGAAGTTTAAACACGGTGCTCGCTATTATAATGTACATATGATAACGGACATTTGCTTGTGTCATGGTGTCACCGTGTTGGGAGTGTGCTTGGTTATATTCCATGCAGCCCAATCTTGCTAAAACACATATCATCTCTTCTTTTCGTGGTCTCAGCTGTTCACGCACACTTATGTACGGTATGTGATGTACAGCATGTGAGTTTATGGGACGGGGGCGTAGATATCTATATAAAGGTTTGATTTAAATGTCTGTGGCGTTAATTGATTTTGCGTGTATGGATGTTGGACTTGTTTCTAGTTGTGTTGACCCCATGCCAGTGTCCACCAAGGATCTACTGACTGATTATAAAAAAAAAAAAAATTTAAAAAAGTATTTTGTGTCCTCTCTGTGCTAGTTGTCACGGTCGTTGAAGATGTTTTTTCTCTGCCTGAGGACTGCTGGTTCTGTCTGTCACAGCAGGACGCATAGCATCGTCTTGCCCATGAGTGAGAAATGACACCTGGTTTAAAGAAGCACTGCACGGAAATGAAAATGTGCCCATCTCTTCTTGGCATACCTGTCTATGCAAACGTGTGGCATGGATAGTTTGGCCACAAGACATGCTGTATATTATTCATGAGGGGTATCTAAGGTTGCGTTATTACAGTCATGATGCCTCTCTCTTTGTGTCTGTCTTTGTGTCTTTTTTTTCCACGATGGTGGAGCTGGCCCTGTCAGCACGCCGCAAAATCCATAGGGAGCTGTGCCAGTCATCGAAACTCCCCCCAACTTACTGTCACCTCCAGCTGCAAAAAAAAAAGAGAAAAAAAAGCAAATTATTTTGTTAGGCAGATGAAATGACAATGTGTACCACAGAGTTATAGATTAGAAGTGAAAGACTTGCTCTAAAAGAAAAGAAGCCGGAGACAAAAGAGAGCGACAGGCAGGGGAAGGTTACAAAAAAGACCAGCTACTGAGTTGACAATTGAGTTATAATATCATGTCCTTTATGAATAATTAATTTCATGGTGCTAAGGCCCCTTAGAAGATGGATTCAATTAGTTCTGCCATGTCTTAAAACTTAGATATGCTTCATTAGTGAGGGAGATGGTGGCAGGCGCGTTTGAGCTGTTTTAGTTAACGATGGGGAACAGGAGACACCTTGTCACCCTACCAGTGAGACACATTTATGACTGTCCACAGGGGGGAAGAAAACAGAAATTGGGTCGGTGAGTCCCTTCTATGTCTGGTGGTCAGGTACTCCCGGGTATAGTGATGAGAGCGAATAATGCAATATTTGCTTCATAGAACACAGTGTAGGCAGGAACTCTTCAATAGTCTCCACAAGAGCTCGGTGAAAGCAACAGTGTTCTTATTCGGAGTGTTAGAAAGGCTGTTATGTGTGTGTTTGTAATCTCAACACAGTTATTCATATAAATAGGGATAACACACTTTCACCTTTGGAATTTTACCATCAGAAAGGGGTTTTGAACTCTATTCAATGATCCATCAAGCACCGCAGATGAATCACGCCGAGGCCTTTGAAGTTCTGACATGACATTTTCTTTGTCGTACGTTATACGATATATGTTGTTACTGTTTTAAACACACATTTACATACTTGGGATTGAGGTTGAGATTTTTCACTGTAGATCTTACTTGTTCATCCACACTAATCATAGAGGAAGTGCTTGTATTTTCACTGGGATATTTTAAGTTTTGAAGAATTTCCAACATTTGAACAGCTGCCGGAAGGAGATTCGATTGACTTTGAGCGATCCTCAGTGATAGAATTCTTTTAAAGCTCTTGCTTAAAAATGTATATAAATGTTTCTGAAACACAATGTTTATCTGCACTCACTTTATAGTGAGTGCAGATAAACAATGTGAAGTACTTTTTGACATGCTCTCACATGTCGTGCCGTGTTCTGTGTATTCACAGTGGCAGCAGACAATAATCTGCCTTCATCTCTATGGCCCCGGTCATTGTTAAATGAGGCGCATGATGCGTCTGTCTCCTGTGAGTACCCTCTGTGCCTCAGATTCCACTTATAATAGCAGTATTATTTTCTTTTTACCCAAGCAGGGAAGTGTGATGGTATTACCCGAAAGTGAGACATAAACTTGTGTTTGTTCTGCGTTTCAGAGTGACCACAATGATGCAGTGTTCTTCACAACGAGCCCAACTGTTCTGTCTTTGAGCACCTTAAACTTTGCTTAGGTGAATTTGATGTGTCATCAGCACACGCGTAGGAAAATATGCCAGTCAGAGTTTGTTTTTAACAAATAATGTGAAAATAAAACACAGATGTTCCTCTCCCACAAAAGCAGTAAGTACACCACAAACTAATTCTTAGTTTATCTCTATTATTTGAATCTGAAATTTGGTACAGTTGAAGCTGTACATCAACTTTGAACCATAAAGTAGCAGAATAAAGTGATAATAAAATGTTCTATCTGACCTGTTTGAGTGGTAATATTAACACTTAACTTTATTTTCACCTCAAAATGATTCAATTTCTTAATGCAGTCCAGGTTGAAGTGAGGATCTGACACCAAATAGGCATATTTCTAATGATGTCACCATACAAGAACAATAGACAATAACCCATAGTGTTATTGTAAGTGGTATTAATGACGGTTATTGTTTACCTAAATTTGTGCAAAGGTACAGATGTCCACCTGCTTCATCTGTGTACCAAAATCAACTTTCAGCGAGAACAGACGAAGTTGTTGGAGTGCAGAAGCGCCATGAAAATCTTTTAATTAGTACCAAGAAAACATCCACAGAGACCGAACTGGCCTGCTCGGTGAACCCTGTCAGTCTATAGCCAAAGCCTTTGTGACTCTGTGTTTTGGGAGTCTTTTCGCAGCTCGGAGTATTAATGAATTCCAAGTTTGAGCAAAAGAATCTTTAAATGTTTCTGTCAGATCCTGTCAGTGCAACCACTTCTAATGGCCTGCATCTTCCACTCAGGCTCATGTTTGATGTCTCACTTTCATGCCCTCCTTTTTTCTCTTCTTTTTACCGACAGTCTGCGTCCCCACAGATTGTTTGTTTTACATATCATTGACATCACCGGGATTCATTCAGTGAGCTCTTAATGGGGGAAGGTATGCCGCTACTCAAATAATATGTCATCGTGAGTCAGGTTGCAATCTGCCACGTTGAAGAAAGGATCTGAACTCCCCAAATCTTTTCTAAAAAAGAAATAACAGGAAGTTTTCATGTCCAAACCACTTGACAGGGAACAGCTGGGTGGGAACAGTCAGCCAGGGGAAGGCGTCACATCCTCATCATTTTAAACGGGAGTCATAATCAAGCATTGATCAAGAGGCCCCTTCATGTGTGCTTCACTCAGAGATTTCATGTAACTTAAACCATAGAATTGGGTGGCCAGCGCCTACAAAGCACAATTAACAAGTTTATTCTTTCATTTTCAGACAAGCAAACCCGTTATCAGTAGGTGTTGAAAAGTGCTAAATACTCCCCGCGCTTGGAAGCAAAATGGAGGTGGGGACTCCCAACAGGCCTTGTCAAAACATGCAAATGAGGGTGACGCCAAGTCTGATTTTGACAAACATAATTACGGTGTTCTAATTTGGCAAACACTAATAAAGAGGATTGCAGGCCTCCCCCAGGTTTTCAGTTCTCATGAAGCCTTAAATCTTTGTGTCTGTGCAGTGTAAGTTTGTGTGTGCGTGTGTGTTTTTACTCCCCCTTCGCCCATTTTATTGGATAATGAACTGTTGTGGAGTGTTAGATCTCCTCTCACCGTCGTTCGTTGAATTTGAGGAGATAGGCAGGGAAGAGCTGCCCGAGGTGCGGTGTTGTACAGATAATTAAAAGGCAAGAAATTTGCGTTTGGCTCTTTGATCTGCCTGTCAACTTTCTGATTAGAGACGTAAAAGGCTTTAATCAGCCGTAATGTGATGATTAATGCTCCTAAACTAAAAGAATCGGAGGAGCGTCAACTTTCCGACTTCTCTCCCTCTTCGCATGTCTCAGTCCATTTCCGACAAAACTGGCAAACTTTCCCTGGTTAGCCAGTTTCACGTGGAGGTGGTAAATCGGATGTTGTGTGTTATTAGGGATAACTGACATGTTGTGTTCTCCTACGTTCATCACTCTACCCTATGGCAGCCTTGGCTGAACTTAAATTTTGCTCTGTATTTGTCTTCAAACAGCTTCCTGTTTCATTCTCCTGTCAGTAGCAGTCCATCAGCTTTGTGTATAAATTTTGCCTTAAGCATGTCATTATGTTAGTATCAGTCATGTTGTGCTACCATTATTTGACATTTCAGGTAAAAAAAACAACTCATTTAAGTTGCAAACTAAAGCACTCCAACTGGCGCTTTTATTATTCAAGCTGACAGTATTTGAAAAAACGTTGCCGTACGAGTGTTTCTTATTTATTATATTTATATAACTCTTTTTTTTTATTGTACTGTGGCCTGTACAATTGTGTGACTCAAATGTCACCACTCTATGAATAATACATACACAATTTAGCTCATTCGGATATGAGTTTGAATTCTTCATGCATTTTTTACGCTTTTAACCAAGTTTAATCAACACATAAAAAATAATTTTCCCAGCAGTGGAAATGGAATTAATAAGTCCACCCCGTTTGAGCTTCACAATTGACCAATGGGGATACGCTTAGAATAGGTGCATAGGTTGGCCAGCCGTCTGTAGAAATTCCCTGTTTTTTAATTGAGGACCTCAGAAAGCGGCGTTCCTGCCCGCACATTGTTGCACGTGGGGCAATCACGGCAAGCACCCAAAGTCCATTAGTTTTCATTTGGATGCTTCAGTAAGACTGGTTGATTAAGTCAAGGCAATTTGCCTCGTTCCGTACCGGCCCCTCCCGCCTCTCAGCCCTCAGCCACCAGCAGGGTTGTCATTCGGGTTAATTTAATCTAGTTTGTTAGAAATTGCAACACAATAGCTGGATGGCTTTTTTCGATACCTTGGCACAGAGTGGGGAGTTTGTTGTGGTTTATTATAGCAGGACAGGACACGTCTGAAAGAGAAGCATTTTGTTTACAGTTCTGGCAAACAGTGGATAGATTGAATTCTGTGAGTCGCTGTGAGTGGACGTATAGGTGATGTAACAAATGTTAACGCGTTATTCTTTTACATATTGTACCTCTACTTATTCAGCAAGGGTGAGAGGGACTTCGTCGGTTGTGAAAAGTATCGAGTGAGCCGAAAATCTGACTTCAGCGAGAGGAGGGGGAGCTGAAATAGAGGGAAAAGGCAGCTTTTAATTCTCTCCACCCTGGTTCAGCTTTAAACAAATGGTTCCATTACCAGCTGCTCTCCTCCAGGCCTGGTCATTTATACCCATTAAACTTGCGTCTTATCACCCATAAGACACTCTTACATCTCTCCATCCACCAATTGTCTATAATCAGCCATTTAAAACAGCGTCGGAAATTTCTTTTGCGCCTTGCTTCGGTCTGTCGGACAGGCAAACGAGCCAGGAGGAGGAGGCACGGGGGAGGAGAGACGGATATTTTCTGTGGAATGATGAATAGGCCAAGTTGAGTGGCTGACTAACAGAGATCTGTCTTAATCAGAAGTGATTTGTCAGAACAGGAGCTCTGCGGGGTCAGGGCGCAGGCAATGAATAAAACAGAGCCTGGCGGAGTGAAGAAAGGCCCCAGAAATCCACCCTGACTGCCCACCACTACTCATGTAGATGCGAGGGAAAGGGCCGACGGATGAGCTAAGTCAGAATGGACTGGGATTGCCGTACTTCTCCCCTACATGAATATTCCTTGTTTCACACATTTTAAGTGATAACAGTCTTACAAGAGCAGACCAGGACCTCATCTCCTCTCCAATTTCACCACATCACAGCTATCGGGATACATCGATTCCAAATTAAGCCCTTTTTTTCAGAGCGCAAGTTCTGCAAAGTAGCAGTTCCGGATTAACATGCAACATAGGTTTCCAAGTAAGCTGTCAAAACATCGCTGAGCCCCAAGATGCTACATGCCCCCCCTGTGACCCAGTAGTTGGCACCTCTTTATTTTGAGCTAGAGCACAGTGCGAAGGCGCTAGCCTCATGGCCTGTAGGCTCAGCATTACAAATACATCCCAGTGTGGGTACAACTTTGATGGAGGTGATGAAAGTGTGTCACCAGGCAGTTGTAGACTTGAGAAGTCCTTTAAAAAAAAAAAAAGCTTCTCGGAAAGTGCACAAAGACAGGTAACTTTATTCACCTGGGAGACCCTGGCATATAAGTTGTGGCGCTGTGTGTGTGCAAGTGTGTGTGTGAGAGAGAGAGAGAGTTTGAGCAAGAGAAATGTATGGTCTGTCATTTATCAGGCTCCTCCTTACCTCCTCTCAATCCTCCCGTGGGTTTCCGTACACCGTTTGTTGGAGTGTGTGGCTTGTGTCCGGATATAAGTGTGTGTGGTAACCTTCAAAAAGTGGTCTGAACCGCTTAATGAAAAGGAGCTGTGCTGAGCCTCAGAGCACACCAGTGTCAGGTCTTGTACCCTTTCAGCTCTTGGGACAGAAGAAGCAAAGCCGGAAAAAAAAGGAGCAACACGGAAGGAGAGACAGGGGCCTCAGACAGAGCGGAACTGCTCTGAAACAGCTCCTGTAAAATAGATGATGTGTCCAATTAAATGGACAGTAGAAAGTTGAGGCCTGGCAGAGTTGGTGCTGTTGGAATTGTTTGGCTATCCGTGCTGCGTTATTCTTAGCCAGGTTGAGGTGACGGTGCAGGTTATGCTATTTACAGTTTACATAGAATTATAAAATGATGTAGTTGGGCTTCCGCTTCCTGTGAAAGTAAAAATATTTCTGCCTTGTGAGCAGCTGTTGTTGGAGGTAAGCATTCTCATCACTGCACTGTAAAGACACAAAACTAAGAAACTGAGGTAATGTTGACGTTAAAGCAAAAATAAGATGTTGACATAAATGGTGACAGAACTGAGCTTTGCAGTGTCCCGGTTTTCAGACAGCAGCACCTCTGCAACGCTAATTTGAGTCTTCAGCGTTCTTTAACTAATACTTATCTACAGTTACATTGGAGGATTGAGTCAAATGCAGGCTCACCAGTGCGGGTGTGAGTGTAATGTAATGGAATAATGGGCTTGTTAAATGGACCTTTGGGGACGTGGATCTTTAACAAGTGAGTCAGAGCGAGGCCTCTGCGCCAGGGTTATTTAAATTGTTAATAGCAGTTTAAACAGGAGAGGAATATTTTACACACTAACGAGCAACAAGTCAGACGCATTAACCGTACTTTTTTTTTCTCCCCTCTTGCATCGTTTTGGTAATTTTTTTCCATCGTATGCATCCTCCCTTTTACAAAAACCTTGTTACGGTAATGTTCTTGATCTCGTTGTTGGTAAAACCCGATGTGTAGATAAAGACATAGCGTACTTTGGCTCTGTCATCGTGGAAATACATGCCACACTATGTGACTTACTTATCCTCTCCGTCCACGATATGACATAAGGCCAAAAGAAACCCAAATCTTTGTGTCATTTGGTGACTTAACAAGTTTCCTCTCCAACTGTCGTCACCGTTGCAGATTTACACGCTCGATCACCGGACAGCTGAGGTAAGACAAGAGCACGGAAATTAGACTTCGTGCCAGGGAAGGAAGATGCATGAGAATGATGATAGATTCACAGTTTCCGGAAAGGCCCGCGTTGGTCCGAGCTGAAACGCAGGACAAGCTGTGAGGAGATGGTTCTGCTTACAAGGTTTCTCTTTCGTATTGCACATCCTTTTTTACATTTTCTTTCATAGCACCTCTATTCTTGTCCTCTATTCTTACTGTTTCTCTTACTTATAAGCCTTCATGTAGCAACCTCGTGTTGTCCATTCAACAACCATGATCACATTTCAAAACCATGATCTGTGGGTACTTAGACATGGATATAATACGGCCAGTTCCTCAAGTACTTCATCTATCTTCTCACACATTCCCAGTCCATCCAATAATGGTTTTGCAATAAAAAAAAGGAAAAGGAGAAACACTAGTGGTGCAGCACTTGTCACACTCATTTATTTGAAAGAAAAGACACATCCTTGACAGAGATAGATAGATGTACTTATTTGTCTCTTCTAAAGATGGATTCTGCTACAACTCCCTTCCTGTTTATCCCTTGTTCTTTTCCAAAAAGGACGGGGGAGGGCTTGTATTTTTATGGTTATTAATACCCGCACTCAGTCTTTTAATCTGCCCTATTTGTCACATGTGACTGTCTGACTGCACTGTTTAATCTGGGTATCCTTCAATCTGTCTCGTCCCAGATTAGAAATTAATGAAGGCAGGAAGAGACACATTTGAGTCAGTTACAGTGTGGGGGGTGGTAAAAAGGCTGGGATGTCTCTCTCTCTTTCTCTCTCTCTCTCTACCGCTCTCTCTCTTGTTTAGCTGCCAGATGTAGCCCATTTTTTTTCACTGCTCCCCCCACCCCCAAACCAGCGCTCAGCACGTGGGCCCTTTGGTGTGCGGCACCTGTGTAGTGTAACACAGTCAGCAACTGCGTTGTTTATTCCAGATTTGTTTGGTGCGCTTGAAAGCCTGTCTTTGATCCACGCAAAGATTCTTCGCTTCTTTTTCTGTTTTTTTTGTCCTCTGCCTCCCTCATTTTAAACGATAATGCTGCAGCAATATGGTTACGCTGATGCCAGCAGGGGGATTTTTGGTGGGGTGTTGTTGGGGGGGAGTGGATTATTTGGTTTATCATTTTGCTTTCTTTTCTCATCTCCAACCCAAGGGACATGAAGATGACAGTGACCAGTGATGAGCTTGTCAGGTGCCTTGTCGGGGATGTTTCATAACCATCGCGTTAATGTGTTTACATCCCCGACTGACGAGAGGCATTTAAAAAGAAAGATTTAATGAATATTTCATTGGCTGGGTGGCCTACAATTTCATGTCTTATTTACTGTAGCTGTATATAAACATATATGATCTATTTACAGATTTCTATGCTTACTGCTATACAACCGATATAAAATTTTCCGCTTTGAGACCTGACTCCAACATTCCCTCTATAGCAGTGGCACTCAGCGCGCTCCCCGATGCTTCACCAGGTCACAAAACCTCATCGGAATATCAAAATGAAAGCTACAGCGTGACCCTGACCTGAGCTTTTGAACTCGTCCCAAGCCTGTTATCTAAGAATGCCGTCCAAGTCCAACACATGCCGTCATAATCTGTAAACAAAACAAGCATTTGCCTTAAATCAGTTAATTTATAGCATCATTACTGACCTTCACTATCCCGTAAATGTGATGTGTGGAATGTGGTCCTTCAAGGAATCCAAACATGAAATTTTATGCCAATTTTGTCTTAGAACCAAAGTTCAAATCCAAGCAGTCCGGTCTAATCCTGTCAGTACAGTCTTGTAAAGCTTGAATGTGAGGGCATGTGCTGACTTGTTCATTAGGTGGTCCAAAATGTTTAAAATGCTCACTCCCTGTATAACTCTTCAGCGCTGATTACAATAAATGACACACTGGTTTGAACAGAGTTGTCTGGGTCTTCGGATGTGGCAGATTTTGTAACGTCCCAACACTGCATTTGTTTCTCTCACAGAACAAGTTGGTCAAGAGATCCTTAGCAACCTGCACAGCGACCGTGAGAAGATCCAGAGAGCCAGGGAAAGGGTGAGTACGCACCCATGCCAGCTGCACACTTGTGTATCAATTCTAACAAGTGTTTGCAAGACCATAAAGGTTTCACAATTGGCCGGTGCCACTGACAACATTCAGCACTTTTTCTCATGGTTTACCAAGTAAACACACACAAATGCAGGAGGTGGAGACACACAAACATGCCACATTTTTGAACACGTTCACATAAGCACACACACATTCATGAGTCTTCGTATTGTCAGAGTATTGACCAAGTGCAGTATGGATTTTGTCTGTGCTTGTTGGCAGTCGCTCTGTCCCTTTTTTACGTAACCATTATAAATCCAGATAGTTTAACAGCTCTATTTTATCCATCTCGGGGTTACAAGGCAGACATTTTGGCATTAGCCCTCCTCAATGCATTATTGTTTGACCTACAGCAGGTCATCACAATTCATTCGGTACAAGAGTTGATTTATAAACTTGTCAAGACAAGATAGACTGCCGTATCATCCCTTTTCAAAGTAAAATCCAGAAGAAGTCCAAACAAACATATACATCTTGTCTCCTATAAGCTAAAACTGAATACAAAAATAATCTATCATGATAGAGAAACAAAATAAAACGGTGAAAAAGACATTTGACTGAATACAAACACATCACATTCATCTCCGTCCCACATAGACTGTGTAACCACAGCCCCCCATTCACAATCAGAAGGCTCCGTTCAATGTATGCTCATTTGATCTTTGTAACTTAAAAATTAAGTGCAAAAGGCTCCACCCTCCTGAAGAATTTGAGGAGAACACTTTTCTCTTGCACCTAGATGAATTTTTCCAGGTCACGTCCACCCTCACCTTTGCTCCTTGATTTCTCTCTCCCGTTTCATTGCCTGCATGCCACTTTTATACCCAGAGTCACTTTCTTAGCTCTGCCCCTCTTCACATTCAGTCAGCCAAACAGACCAAACACAGGAAGGGGGTCAAGCCCTGACGGCCCCGTCAACGCAGAATGTTTAAAGATTACAACATGGCAGTGGGATTCGCTCAGGCAATTTCAAAGGAAATCAAACATCTCCTTTCAAAAAGGTCCACAGTGTCTACTGAGAGTACCTGCTCTCTCTCCCTCACTTTGCTTTCTTTCTGTCTCTCTCATCTTCCCAAGAGTCTTCTTAGCCGAATACACCCCCCCCCTCCACATATACACACACACACTCACACACACAAACACAAACAGGGAGAAAAAGAAGTCAAAAACGCTGTGACACCGGATGCAAGGGTCCGTCGACATCTCTTTTACATTAAAAAGATGGAAGATGAAGGAGATACAGTTTTAGCATTAATGCCAACGCACAAACCTACAAACACGCAAGTGTGCATAAGCGCACCCACACACAAACCCTACTGCTCAGCAGGTGGTGTGGCCTTTTGTTTTGCTTTTATGGTACAAGTGGAAGTCAGTGGCAGGTTTCAACACTGGGTCAAAGCAGAACTGATCCCCCATAAAATCCATTCCTCAGTCTAGTCTGTGACACTTTAATATTCCCCCTCAAAACGGCATTTTCGCTGTCAAAGCAATCTTGTATGGCTGCCGAATGAATGGATACGAATCAGAATATTCCTTGAATGAATCTTAGACTCAAATGAGCTTTAAAATGTAACAATTTGAGAGTGGATCAAATTGTTTTTACCGATGGAAACTACACTTTTTAAGATGTAATATACAAAACAGTTCTGTTCTAAGAAAACAGAGAAAGTCATTTGGCAGAGGAGGATTGGAAAGAAGGAGCGATTCAGAGAGAGTTGGATTGTGTGAGGAAGTATTAAGTTTTTCGGGTACAGATCTGTGGGTTAAGGCCGACATCAGGCAAATGCAGGACTTATTGTCTTTGCCAGAGGGCCCAAACCCCAGGTCCCCTACCTCCTACCCTGTACCACATGGATCTTTGGCTCTGGCTGCCTGCAACGCACCAGCACAGACTGCCGGAGGGTGGGAAGGAATGTTGGAATGATGGAAAAAGAGGAAGAAAGTAGCAATGAAGGAGAAAGGAGGGGTGGGAAGAGAAGGGGTTTCGGAGTGAAAGATGAACCAGAACAAACAACGAAAGACTTTGTGGAGAAGGCTAAGGGTGGAGGAAGAGACGGTAAGAGGGAAAGTGAGAAATGGAATACCACACATGGATGAAAAACCATGAGAAAAGTGGGAACACACTGAGTGAGAGTGACTTTATTGGGAACACAGTTATTAATTATCTCAGAGAGAGATGAAGATGAATGACTCCCTGCTGACTCCAGAGAGAAACTCTCTGTAAAGACTCATCCCCACACACACATACACACACACACACACACACACACACACACACACACAAATCATTCTTCTGAAATGGGACTACAGGTAGATGGCAGTGGCAGCTCGCTCAGTGCACTGTCAGCAGTTTCATAGCCACACACACACACACACACACACACACAGACACACACCTTATTGGCAACATCTCAGTGCCAGTTCCTATCCATCTAAAAGTCCCAGCACATGATAAGGGAATGGAATAAAAACATTTCTATCATCCCTGAGAAAAAAAGAGAGAGAAAAGACGGCGGTTTAACTGAAGGAAAAGAATCCAAATTACTTACATAATAACTGTTTGTAGTTAATGGTTTGTAGATTGAAGTAATATTATATCAGTGAAAATAAATATTGACAAATGCGCTGAATTATTTTGCTAATTAAGTGGACTGTGCCACTTTTTGACTTCTTTTTTCAAATTTGTGTGTTGAACTACTTTATGATTTACTGGCAACACACACACACACACACACATACGCATAGCCAAGTGTCTGGGAAATAAAACAGAAGTAAAACTTGGAGAAACATTAACTAAATCCAAACAAATGACAGTAGCAAGCCGCTAGAGGGCTCCAAAAATGACGTCGTGCGGCTTTAATTTGCGTTTAAGTGATAAATAAGGTTGCATTCTATTAGATACGATTGCCCTCAAATTTACAATAATGCTTCTTCTGCCAAAACTATTGCAAATTTTACTGTTACTTTACTGCTTTACTATTGCTGAATTGAAGTGACGCAATAGTGTGTTTAAGCTGTTTATATAATTGCATCAGATGACAGTTTCTCATAATACCTCACCTTTGTGCAACGTGTGCTGTGCAGGACACAAAAATACCAAACTTCCAGACACAGCACATTTCAAGGTTAGGAAACATACTATATTGTAGCACCGTCATGAGAATGGAGCTGTCTTACTTTAACCCCCATTAATGGGATATTAAGGAGATGTTAGGGTTCAAATTTTGAAATAACAAAATGTTCTCTAAATGCCTTATGATATATTATTGTCCGTGCAAATTTTAGCCAAACTAATAACCTTTTTAAATTTGACAGGCGTTTAATAACCTTGAGAGTTTGCTCACCGCGTAAACTTTAACTCATCTTACTCTCCTGTTGTTCTTTCAGCTGAGAGAAACGGACGCCAACTTAGGCAAGAGTTCACGCATCCTCACCAGCATGCTGAGAAGGTAAGAGGCAGGTAGGGACCCTGTTTCTACACCTCTCTGACTGTGGTGTGTTTTACCTGTGCTGTGAGGTCCAAGTCGTCACCTTTGACTCATCTCAGGCATTTGCTCTACATTACCAAAACTTACTGGGGGCTTTTTTACACGCGGGGAGGTGAAGTGGGGGTTTTTTTTCCCTCTGTCAGTGTTTTTACTTCAATTAGAAGTATCATCACACCAGTTTTTCCACAATCGAAAGCATCATTTACACTCATCAGAGTTTCAATATTTTGTAGTCTGTTGTTTTCCCTCTCAAGTACTAAAACGTCTTTACAATCTATTTCTCTCAATTTTAGCACAGATGACTTAATATCATTTAAAATTACTTCTAATATACATTGTGCATGAAAAATTGCAGCTCATCCTCACCTTCTATTATTCCTCTTATGTTTCAGTTACTTCAAGAAAAAACGTTTGTGTGTGCAAATGTGATTGTTTTGCTTCATCCGCTCAAATAGATTGTTTTCTTTTGTCACCGAACAACTACAAAATACCGTTATTAGATACAGAACATGGTGCGCTAGCTCGCGTTGTCAGTGCTTCATTTGTAACAGAAGTTTATTTATTTTCCAATGACACTGGTGACACTGGTCTGAACCAAAGTTAAAAATGACACTTCTGCTCGTGTCAAAGGCAGTGTGACTTCTGCTTTATTCCTGCTTGTACAGATAAAGAGCACGGCCCAGCAAAGCATAAAGAAGAAGAAAAAAAAAAAAAGCTTGAAAAGACGAGTGCACACTGTACATGTCAGCTATCTGTCCTTTTCTTCTCTCGGCCTTTGTTTTCCTCCAACTGCACTTACCACCCATATCCAACTTGCACTCTTTTGTCTTTTAGTTGCTACTTCATGCACAAGGAAGCCCCACAAGGCACGCTAACGCTGTCAGACACACGAGCATTCACGCGCAAATATTTCAATAGCCTAAGAATTATCTTAGACACACACACACGCAAACACACACGCACACACCGTAATGGCTTGTCACATCTCCATTTCATAAACTGCCTGTGTGCCTATCCCTGAACCGTGACGGCACGGTTTTGTTTCTCTTTCTCTCGCTCTCTCTTTCTTGTTGTTTTTTTTTCTCTCTCTCTCTTTCTCTCTCCCCGTCGCCCACTGTGGATTTTGATTAAGAGTAATATGTAAATGACACCAACTAAATGTAAAATCCCGGGGCCAGGAAGGAAGTGCCAATTGAAATAGATGGTTCAGTGCCCGTAGACAATTTAGAGGGCGGCTCACAGGGCGGCCAGCAGTTACTAGAGAGGGAAGGCCTGAGGAGAGCTGTGTCGCCGACTGTAACCAATATTTCTGCATATGTCTCCATTTTGTCAAGTCTGATTATGGGATGAGGAGGGGGGATTGGGATAGGGGTGGCGGCGGGGGGGGACAACTCGCCTGGTGTGTCACCCAAAGCTGTCCAGAAATCATTCATCATTCCCTCCTCCCTCTCTCACTTCGTCTTCCCTCCACCCCCTTCTGGTGCTGAAGTAAATAACACACACTTATTTCAATATTATCATATTAATGTTAAAGTTCAGCTGTCACCTAATGGGAAGACTTAATCAGACGTAGCATTTTAAGAGGCGAGCTGCCACTCCCTCCCACTCTGCGTTCTCCTTCGTGACGTGCCCTACCTCCTCTGGTTAGCACCCAGCTCAAATCAGGATTTATGAGGGCTCTCCAAAGTGGGGCCCGACTACGATCCTCTGCTGCTACCAATCGCCTGTATGCATGATGGGAGCTGCACCTCCCGCCCCCTTTTACTCCCCCCAAAAAACTCTTTGTTTGCTTTGTGTTTATTTTTTCTGGGGTTTTTTTTATAAAAGAAACAGCTTTTTCTTGAAAGGGCACTGGGTGGAAACACTGACTTTGAAGTCATTTGTAACCAGAGATGAAGGAGTGAGATCCTAAAGTGAGTTGCGGAATGGTTCTATAATATCATTTATTCCACGATGACCCCTCCCACCCCTCTCCTGTTCGGCAATTTGTCCTCATTTCCCCATTCATTTCTTTAGTTTCTCTCCTGGTTCTCCGCCGTTTGATTAATTGTTTATTTGAGTGTGATGTCAGGGCGGTTGTATTTTCTGTTGTTTTGGATGGAGGAGGGGTTGCTCCGTCATTCTCCACTTGTTTGCTTGAAGTCTTTGAGCAGTTTGTGAAGTTCAATTGGGAAAGTAAGGTAATAAAACAGAGGAGATTTGGTAAGTTTGTGTAGTATAACTGCAATTTTTTGTTTATTTTGTGATTAAGTCAAAGGTTCAGTCAGTACATGGATACATGGAGTTCATAGGATTGTATTGTGTACAAAACATACATGACAAGATGTTTCATTGGCTTGGGGTGGAAAGGACTTCAGACGAGGAAATATATGTATGTGACAATTTATGCATATTTCAATATCATCATTATATCACAGTGGTATAGTTATTATAGTTATGTTAGTGTTAAGGGAGTTTTGGGCTGGGTTCAGGACCCGTTTGTGGCTCTGTAAAGCCCTTTGAGACATTTTTCTATATATACTGTATATATTGGGGTGTACAGATAAACTTCACTTGACATTACAAGACAAAAATTATCTATTTTTAGTCTTAATTGAATTTGCGTCTCAGTACATGCAAATTAAAAACTTAAAACTCTATTTTGATTAAATAATTAGTATTAAGTATCATTAAGTAAGGTGCCCCTTTAAAACCTTTTAAACTTCATATATGATAGACATATATTCTGTATGTATAACATGTATAATATACAAATATAATCACCATCTGAATCTGCCTGAGTCGACCATACAATTGTAATGTGTATTTATTCAGCGAGTATAAGTAAAAATTCTGCAGTCGGTGTAGCTTTCAGATAATGAAGTCTGTTCGGAGGGACTTGAATTACCAGCACGTTAATCATTGCACAGTTTCTTCGTGGTCAGGTGGCTATCACTCCAGCTGAGCAACAATTAGACACTCATTAAGTTGTCTGTCGTAGTTCAAGAAAGCCAATTAGCTTCAAGACTCTGTGAATATCACATTTTGTAAGAAACATTCAGTTAGACACACATCTCAATTAGCTGTTGCTTTGTTTAAAGTAATTCTTCAAAATGTCATCAATGCCGTTGAGGGTAATTAGAAAGTATAAAAACTTGCTTACAGTGGACGCTGTGTATGGGCCAGGTCTGGTGTTAATAGCTAGTCTCTCAGGCTTCTGCTCTGTCACACCTTGTCAGCACTGTTTATTCACTCGGGGGATTTGTTCCATTCCATTCATAGCAAATTACCATTAATCCAATCAGTTTAATTACGTCATCATATCCATTGATCCCATTAAGACGTGAAGGCAATCATATTGTTATTATGCTGTATTATCTGTGTCATTCCTGGGAAACTTATTCAAGGTGGCAAACATTAGATGTCATCGAAGGAAATATACCTGAAACGTGTCAAGAGTTCATTTCTACTGTAACTGTCTGTAAGTGGAATCTGTTTGGAGTCTGGGTGTTTACAAAGTTTGTGGGTTTTGGTGAGGCTACGATCCCTTCCATAAAGCCAGCGGTTAGCTTACTGTATAGCTGTTTTATAGGATATAAAACAGACTTGTGAGTGTAGCCTTCCTTTTACGACAGTGAACATCTCCAGCATAACACCCACCGCAGTTGGAACAGTTGGGAATGGGATGCAGCTCCAGACCCAGTTAGGACCACTGAGGCTCCTGGCAGCTTCGTGGAGGGAGGGGGCACAGTGAAGGGCAATGAGGCAGGGAGGGCAAAGTGGGGGGGGGTTGTATTTTGAAGCAGAGGGGTTGTCTGCTCTCGCTGGCAGCTGATCCCACATGCAGGTGGTCGACTCAGTCGCCAGGCAGATCAAAAAGTCAAGGCCCCGGGTGGACCTCCCTTTGAAATGGGAATGGGGCCTAGATATCAGACAGAAAACATAAGCAAGCTCCCAGCCACAGAACAGCTCCATATTCATGGCTGGGACTGGCAGAAGCGACGGGCAGGCAGGATGGACAGAGCCTCAACCCTCAGAAAAGGACTCAAGCACACTCTGGACACTGATTAAGAGATCAGTCCCTGAACCGGGGTGAAGATGATGCAGTAGTTCAAAATCTGCCACAGCAGCACTGTCAGCGAGACACTCACTTCCTTTCTTCATACATTTCTCGACAAGCCGCGTTAATGTGTAGCCAAGTTAATTTCTCTGATTTCTCACAGTTACTACACGCGGCAAATTCTTTGAAACACAGCAAACTGATCACAGCACATCCAGCGGAGTGTTTTACCGATGAGCGGCGACTGATGACACCAACTGAATACAAAAAACTCATCCTCGCCAAAAAGGAAACACTGGTCTGCTTTCTCAACAGTAAAATGAAAGTTTGTGGATCCCTTGTTTACTTGACAAGAGGATCTAAGATTGTTGACTGAAACCTCTTTTCTTTCTAATACATTTCCTCTTTCTCTCTTCTCTTCTCTCTCTACTTAACTCTACTTCTGTTTATCTGTCTGGAATATTTACTGTTGGGATATGTAGGTCACGTAATTAATGGAATTTAACTCCTCTTGTGGGCTGTGGTGGGATCAGAGTCTTTGGTCCTTCTAGAAGACTTTTGTGAAAGTTTTTGTATGCTGAAAGTCAGTACAAATTATAGATCAGATGTTTGTTGATCTCGTTTTTACCGACCCTTTGTCTATTTATTTGTGTCACCCATCTTCACCGTAAGGTGCCCATCGTGCTTGTTGGTGGTCGCGTTATTACCGTTAGAGTTCTCGCCGATAGAGTCCGACACCGTGGCACTAAAAAATGACTGCAGCAGAGCGAAATGTGAGCACTTCAGGATTTTTCGGCTGCAAGTGACTAGTTCTTATGTTTTGATGCGGACAATTTAACAGGTGACTACTGTTGAACAATTGGTACCTAATGATGGGAAATGGGGAATAATATGGATGTGACACCATTGTGTAGATACAAAGTTAGCAAATGTATTTTTGGCTTTTTCACAAATCAAAGATGATGCACGCTTAGCCTGTTTTCCTTTATATTACAGCAGCAGCTCCAGCTAAGCTTCACGTGTTTTGTCCCGAGAGTGACAGACCACTCCCAGTGGATCACGCTCTCTCTCTCTCTCTCTCTGATCTCCTGTCCATGTTGTCGCCATGATAATTCCATGTACTACATTTATACGCATTCCCTGTGCTTTGCAATTTGTTCAGCCTGGCATGCTTACCAGCATACCCAAACCGTTTACTCCCCACTCTCCCACATATTGCTGCATCCCTGTGGGTCATTCCTATCCCTGCCCTTTTCTGCACCCTCCAGGGAAGCATTCTGTGCTTTTTATGTCCAGTCCGTTTTTATTCTGCCAAAGGACTTAAGTGTTGAAGCGTGAATCCTATCTGCCCTGACTATAACCCCAACTAAACTCTGCACATGGCAAGATGAACGCAGCTGTTATATGTCCCCACACATCGCATATAGGTAGGTATTTCACTGTCAAATGCGTCGGCCATACTGCATTTAGAGTCATTTGGTATTAACAGTAGCAGTTGGCAGCCAAGTAAATAGCACTGGGAGAACATGTAGGCCTTTACGGGCTTTACAGTCAGACGGTGTATCAGTCTTTCAGCACATTTTACATTTTACACTATAACTGTGTGATACAAGACCTCATCATTCTGAAATTTGACCAGAGAAACACAGAGTTCTTCAGAGACAGCTTAATGTCATTGGATCTTCCACTCTTCAACGTGTTTAATCGGACCACCTTCTATTCATTCACACCCATTTCTATCAAGCTAATTTATTTGGAAAGGCAGATATGTGTCTCTACAGTCTGCACTTTTGGTGTGTGTGTGTGTGTGTGTGTGTGTGTGTGTGTGTGTGTGTGTGTGTGGCTACAGGCTGCTGCTGGGACAATGACAGGGTGCGCCTCAGCCTCATTACTCACTGCTCCTGAGCCAAACAAGCGCCACTGCCACCTCTCTTTCACTCTCCCTCCTGCCTTCTCTCTTTTCCTCCACCTTGCCCATTAGAGAGTGCTGATGGGACGTTTTTTGCAGAAAGGAAAGCGCACACACAAGCCCGGGCTGTAGAGGAAGGGGTTGTTGACAAGGGCAAAGACGTGTTGTTGTTTTATATAAGGAATGCATTTGTCTGTTGAGGATTGACTCGCTTAGCTGGCTGCCAAATCCTCCTTTTTCCCCCCTCACATTTCTCCCTCTCTTTATTATTTTGCGTGTAGCAGGCTTGTGTTTTTGCTCAGGACGTAGTTGCATTCAAAATCATATGTGGTGATAATAACAACCAAGTAAATGAAAGGTGGGGTCATTCCTAAAGCGATCAAAGCATGGCAAGTAGTCATGTATGTGTGTCATTACTGTTAGGCAGTGTCAACACAGAACTGGAACGTTCCACTCTTTGCTCAATCACTTCTCCAGGGGTCAGCCAGTCACGACATTGAGGTGATGCTTCGTTCGATCCCTTCCATTCCGTCCTAGTTGATAGAACTTCTCTTTTCCCCTCCTTTAACCCTGACAGACTGTCGTTCTGACGAGATGACTGGAGATCAGTGGCGCTCTCATCCCTTGAAGTGGCTCCAGGTGTCACTCCAAGGGTACCCGCCCCGTTTGATCTGCCGTCGAGCGCCTGTCGGGCCACGGCACCCTCTGATTTCCCGTCAGAGGGGAAAGAGGCTCTCCTGTCCAAAAGTTCCACCGCTACTTTTGAGTGACAGCAAGGGAGAGGGCTTGGCAGTGATAGAACTAACAGTAGCCATGACAGTTTGGGAAAGGACTCTTTTTCCGTATCCCAAAGCCTTTATTCCCTTGGTTCTGTTTAGCAGTCACAAGGAAACCCCCACCTCCAACGCTCAACCCACTCGTGGGAGCATCTTGTATCTCTAATTTGGTATGTCAGGCCCAAACAACCGAAAACGGAAACAAAACAAACATCACATGAAACCAAACCATTTTCACTGATCATGCTGTGGGTCTCGTCTTCAGAACAAAAAACACCTTCTCCACCATCTTCAATACTGTCCAGAGGAGGTCCCTGTCTTCACTGAGAGACAACAGAGGAGCTGCACAAACATAAAGGACAGATGAAACAAATATGAGAAATGGAGCTCTCTCTATCTTTTTAACAAACATACATGCTTGCGTCCTTCTTTCCTTCCTTTCCTTTCATTTCTTTATTCCTGTTTCGTTTTTTTCCCCCCACCTGCTGTGAGCTTCTGTAAAAATTACAGGTGAGATCTCAGCCTGTGGCAGGGCCTGCCTTTCGTCTAGTGGGAGCAGGGGAATGAGTGGGGGTTTGATGGTGGAGAAAAGGCTGAGAAGGAGAGGAACGAGAGAATCATGCTTTGCAGTACTGCTGTGTTGTTTGCGAAGCGCACTCTTCCCTTTGTGTGTCTAGCGATAACTTATTCAGCGCAGGGCCATTCATCCAGGGGTTGAACGCGGGCGTCCGTCAAGACGGAAAATAATGAGGCGACAGCGGCGCAGAGGATGGCTTTCTCCCTCTGCCTGGGTCGCCCACCCTCCTCCTCTCCATCCCCTCCTCTTCCTAGCCTCCCATTATCAGCCGATTTAAATAGATAATAGGGGGCCTTCTTCGGGACATTTTGAAGCAATTAGAACCTATCACATTTTCTCTTCCCTGACTGTCTTTCCCTCCCAGCAAGCCATTGTGAATATTTCGAGGCATACTATGCAACAGCTGCCTGGAAAAATGTGGAATGCCACTGCATTACTGGATGCCAACATTTGTTTTGAAAAAGGGGAGAAAGGGGCTAATTTGTTTCCTGTACGTTGCTGTCAACTCTGCCCACTTGAGCGTGTCAGGCAATATTCCGTCTTGCGCCATGTCATGATGTGGGATTCCTTTACTATGTTAAGTCGCTCTTGGACCATATTGCTTGCCGTCGAAAAGTAGCTACCAACCAAAGACTTATACAGTACTTACCTTCCATGGACTGTCATGTTGTTGAACTACAATGATCCAAATTATTTTTTGATTTATCCTGTTGGTCAATCATCACGACTACTACTCTACGCTTTTATCTTCAGAGAAGATATGTTACCAATTTTTGCAGCGATAGAAAATAAATAAGCTGTCGATGTTTTGTATGCATCAGGATAGATAGTTAAGTACAGCCATTGTTGTCATTGCCTCTCAGATCCCTCTGTGGCAGGGTGCAAGAGCTTGAAATACCAACAAATGCAGAATTTTAACTTTTTTTTATATCTCTTCTAACCCATCAATCACATTCGCTCTGCGTGTGTGTATCTTGTTGGATGAAACTATACAACAAAGGCTGTATATAGTTGCCATGTTGTTGATAGCATAAAAGATCCCCTTTATCACACTGGCCTGGACAATAAAAGCAGGACCACTTTTTTTCAAAGGAGGGAAGAGCTTGTAAGCCACGGCATTTATGGCCATCAAAATACAAGAGGAGCTTCCGTCAAACTTCTTACACAGGGATTAGTTCTCTTTTTCTCGAATAGCTTCTCACATTCAGTGCTTTTATAGTAACGCAAATTATGATTTATGTATTTATTTATGTACATCCCAGAGGTTGTGTGGTTAAAAAAGAGACTCCAATCAGGCCCCCCCCCGTCCCTTAGTGTGGACTGGTGTTGCTCACTTTGAAAGGCATTTCATTATGACAGCACAGCAGCTTTGACTAATGCTTTGGAATACTATGCTTTATTTGTTATTTTCTATTTCTAGTGCAGTGCAGTCGACTACAATCCCAAAATCCAACCTTGGTCATTTTCTTTAATCCTCTCTATTGTCCTGTCAAAATTTGTATGTGATTTTCTGTTGACAGAATAAAAGAGATCACAAAAACACATCATATTGCAGCATTTTTGCAGTTAATAATCTATAACTGTGGAAAATACTCAGGTTCTCCCTCTGTATAAGTTGGTGTATGGTTAAATATTATATTAGAGTTATCGGTATGGTTGAAGTAAATCACAAACTGTTGACCCACATCAGCCTTGTCATTGACCTTTGAGAAAATGAGTGATGTTGAAAAAAGGTGGCCATCACTTTAACCTGCCATCACAGCGGCCTGTTGTTTGAATGTCAGCCTCTCCAACTTATCCAGTTTATGAAGTCTGTCCACCAAGGACCAAGAAAGCACCAAGCCAGACTTCACCGTCCTCATTGTCTAAATGAAATGAGATAGTGGTGAAAAAGTGATGCACAGCTGAATTACTCACAGTTTGAACTCTCTACATGCTCTAAAGGAGCTGCTCAATAGTACAGTTTTTACTAATAATATTAATGATTTTTTTTCAACTTCTAATTTTGTGAAGCTGACACATGACAATGAATTATCTGCCCACACTGATACAGAAATACACAGGCCCTCTACAGGCTAAATAATAGACAAACACCTTGCTTCAGCGTTAAATGTCATCGTGCTGATTGTGAAAAACCAAAAAAAAAACAACAACAGACAGACAGAGTGGTGCAAGGGTTCCTTCATTTTTAACTTAATTCATATCTGGGATAATGTACATGTCAAACAAAGAAATGAACTGGTGTTAGTTGGGTCTGAGGGTTTTCATGTGACAAATGAACAAAACAGAGACCGATCCATAGTCACTGGAATTAGCAGGCCATCAGAATGACTTGAGCATGACCATTGAGATGACTTGTATGCTTTTGCGGGGACAAAGGAGATTGAATTATGGCGCAAAACCCATTGAAACACTATTTCTCTCTGTCTGGACTACTGACAGCAGCAATTCTTTACAGGGGTTATTTTGTTTGTTGCACAGAGTCTCTCCCCAGATGCGTGAGTCCCAGTGTTGAAGTCTCGTGAAAGCAATGCTTGGACATCGGATCGCGACGGTCCTCCCTCTGCTTGATTAGTATTGAGTGATGTGCACAGGGCCTTTTCATGGTATATGCCTCAAACCATCATCTTTTTAGCCAAAATCATAAGGACAAAGCAGAGTTATGCCGCGAAAGCCTGTCTAACCTTGATCAGTGGAGAAATCCCCAGTGAGATCCAATGCCCATACCATCCATTTTTAGCCCAGGGATCATAGGAAGTTTTCTCAATGTTGTATAATTAGATGCTGTGCAGTTCATCCTAAAAGCTGGTTTGGCAGCCACTGTCTTTCCACTCTTGAGCATTTTACTCTTGCACTTGTGATTCATGGCTTTAAAATATTGCCGTGACTGCCTCAGGAAGTTAGCAAATTCGCACGCGAGACGATTTGCATAGGGTAAATAGACACATATGCCTTGATATGCTGACGATTTAGCATTATTTTGAAAACCGAGTCTCTTATGACTTACCTTGGCCGAGACATTTGTTAGAGTCAAGTGCAGTGCACGTTCAAGCCTTTGGCCTAGCCGGGGTTTTGGGGAGTGAACCAGCCACACACGGCTGGTAATGACAGGTTCCATGTTGCCCGTGGCTTGTGGCCCACTGCGCTGTTTGTTTGGAGAGTGGTGCTCGGCCGTGAAGTGCTGGCCCAGCTGGCAGTAGCTTCGTTGCCCCCTCGGCCCAATGGCTGGGGCTTGTTTGGCCCACACCAGCCAGGCAGACTGGCATCCGGGAGGCTGTGGAGGAAGAGGTAGCGGAGGGGGGCTGACAGAGCAGAGGAGCTGTTGGCTGAGCACCCTGGTGCTAGGCCAGGCTTGCTGCCAGCTGGAGAGAAGACTTCCCTTCTCAAAACAGGACCTTCACATCTCTGTGGCGACAGGGATCTCAGTTTGCACCTGAAGGGTCAACATTATCCCATCGTGATCTGTCTCAGCTTGAACAGCCTCGCTCACAACACACTATTATTGGTGTCACAAAACTTTCAAAATTTTGATTTCATTTATTTAATTCTTGGTTTCAGGGTTATTTCTTTTGCTGGTGGCAAAAGCCACATGTTAATCATTAAAAAACTAAATTACATTGAGTGGTTTTTAGATATGCATTTGACAACATTAAATACGTATATGAATACATGTAATCCGCAATTCTTTGTTAGTTCTTTATAGACCCGTTCAACAGCAGGTCAACAGAAGACTCTGAGCTTTGACCTCTGTGTCCCCAGGAAGAGCACTGGGCAGTGCAGTGATTGGCATAGCGACAGGTCTAAAAAATTTAGCCTGTGCGGTGATTGTGGCCCACATATACTATTTCCATACATATACATTGGAAAAGGAACTGCAAAATAGTAATGCAGAGACTACTTTCTCAAACATTTACAATTCAAGACATTTTATCCCAGGCCACCAAGATTTTTATCAACACTATATTTGCTCCATGCATCCTGCCAGACAGCTCAGAGAGAGGGAGAAATGTCCACTGGGTCAAAGATGCCGAACCCAGGTAAGCAACTTTGGAAAGCTTTGTTGAAATAAATAGGGGAGCGTCTTTGAACATCGTCTCTGCTCGATAACACGCCCATGATTTAGCCTGAGGTACCTGAACCTGGCCTGGGAGACAAATGATACCCACCCTTGGATTTTGACCTTGTCTATGTGGCTGCGGTCTTTTGGTGAAGGGAAAGACAGAGAGGAGAGAATGATGCACGCCATAGGTTTTCAAGCTGAAGAAATAGCATCACAACTATATGGCATACGCCTCAGCCTGTCCGTGACCCAGATGATTCCCACACAGATATCCAGTTCTGTCTAAATCATCACTTAAAGCCCTGAAAAACCATCGCCTCTCAAAATGTAGCGCCACTTTGTTTATTTATTTGAGTGTTTGCTCGGTCACATGGGTACATCCTGTCAGCCTTCGTGTAAACTTTAACCCCCATCCCATATTCTTTTGGCGCCAGTCTAACATTACTTCAGTGTTGAGGGGAAGTTGTGAGGACATTGATGTCTTGGCCTAGCATCCTGGTGTTACTTTCCCAGTCTGTTTGTGGAGCTCGCCAATCACCGCATTCTCCTCAGCTGACCTGAATGCTTCGCTGAGTATCACACACATGTGAGGAGCCAACGACAAATGTTTTCTTACCATTGCATTATCATTGTACTGATGTTGGTCCTCTGACCTGGCTGACACTGAGGCTCTGTCAGCTGCGTGTTTGTGTTCCTGATTTTTCAGACTCTTTTTTAATTTAATAAGATGTAGACACACACCCTTCCCATCTAAAAGTTGCCCTGCGGTATTGCATTTTAGGACAGACTTGACATAAACCATTTCTAAACACTGGTTTCATTTCACCCATCTTTAATTACATCGTTTGCTTCAGACTGAGGTACATAGTTGAAGTAAAGCACCATGTTAGCAAAGCGTATAATAGTGAGGCACACCACAGCCAAACAGAGGACAGTGGGCAGAGAAGAAGGAAAAAACATCATACACAGGCAAATAATTAAAAAAACATTCAAGGTCTACATGTTTTTAAGATGTTTGTTTAATAAATTGTGTTTGGCAGACACAAATTGCACTTGTGTCCCTCGTACTTTTTGTTAAATATTCCCTTTTTACTTTATATCAATGTTCGTGCAACGAGCGTTAATTCCTCCTTTGTGAACTTTGCATGAACTCCTCAGAGAGAAAAGTGCATTCCCGAACAGGGCATTTATTAGCATTCACACTCATGCCAACACCGAGGTTATAATTGGATTTCTTCAAATTATTTCATGCCTGTCTTTTATTTTTCACCAAGTTATTGCACAACATATTTTAGTTGGGAACTAAAACTAAACAGCAACCCCATATCTGAAATAGCCCCAAGAAGCCAGCCATGTCAAGTCAGTTAATTGTAAGAATACAACCCATTGGGTTGCATTCCAGTTGCACAGTGTTTCAGTGTATTATGGTGCCATGAAGAGTGCCATTGTAGCCCAGGGCGGTGGACAAGCCTTCCTCTAGCTCTGTGACAAAGGCTGCTGTGAGGTCGTGCCCTGGGCTAGCTATCAGTCCAGCAGAGAAAGGCCTTAACAACAAGCCCTGTCAAATAATGGTGTCAGCGGTGGGATTGTTTAGCTTCATTTGTGCAGGGAATGTCCCTGTTTAATGGTGGCGCGTTGCTGTCTATTGACTCCATGGGTCAGATTTTACCCTGTTGTTGTTTCTGTTTCTGACTTTAAGCATTTTTCCCTGTAGAATAGTCAATGGTGGTGGGTGCTGTGCATTGTTGTAAAATGCTTCCATATCCTGAAACTTTAAGTTGTCAAAAAGGTCAGCTGGCCTGAAGACATAGATGTGGGAGGTGCTAAATTGTGTTTTTCCCTTGCTGAAGCTTTACTTACTTCCCAGTGAGACTTTCTCTGTACAATCTAATGTAAGAACATTTTGGTGTAATGAAAGTTGATTTGGTTGATGGGTAACAGTGAATATTGTCACGTGAACAATTTATTTGGTTACGGTTAGCTACATTTCCGTTTCAGCAATGTCTTTTCCCTACAGAAACCTTGTCCAGGATGCTGTTATTGTGTGTATTATTTACTTAAATATGGCTTTCTCCATTTTTCCACTGTAGTGTCTTGAAATGAGAGATGTTGATGTTTCGTGTAACAACATTGTTGAGTCTTTCCAGTGCTCTGGACGTTGGATGCCCTCTAAACTGTCAGAAAGTCCATTATTATTGAGCTCACTCTGCCGTTTCTGGCCCTCTGAGTTTCAGCACTTCCTCTACCTGACCGGCTGGATAAAATGATTTTTTTCCCCCTCCTTCTCCGGTGAGAATAGTGCTTCCCCCCTCTGCCATACCACATCCCCCACCCATCTCTCCTAACGGTAAACGTTAAGATCCAGGAGTGGATCAATGGCTGTTATCCTTTGATGTGCCGGGACACATTACGGGCGGTGAGTTCTAATTGGAGCAGAGAGCTGAGGATCAATGTTGGCTGTAATTGCCTTACACAGAGATGGGTGTGAGACTTTATTATCATTAATATTTAGACATGATGTGGGAGGACCCTGCCAAGGCTAAATGTACAACGGCGGTGCGAGCCTTTGATCTTGGGAGATAAGCAGATCGATTGGGGGGGATGATGGGCGGTGGTGGAAGGAAAAGAGGTCGCGGAAGTGTGGCGAGCTGGACGAACAAATTAGCGAGGGCCGCACCCTGGGTTTTATCGAATTTCTGGAGGAAGTTTCCCTTCGGCTCGGTAAAGGTCAAGCTAGGCCCCAGTCTTCCTATAGCTAAAATAACCTCGGCATCCACTCAGAGTCGAGGGAGGAAAGAGGCCAAGAAAGCGTTCTGTTGAGCTTTGGTCACAAATAGAAGCATCAGATTTACAGCCCTTTGCCATTAGCATCTATTAGCACAAGTAGTTACTAAAAGAGCAAAAAGTTGCAAAATAACCATGCCTGTTATCCTTGTTCCCTTGTTTAAGCTTTTTTTTTTATCATTTATGACTTCTTTTCCTTAGTTTTCTCTGTGAATTAAACAAGTTCAGCCACAGATTCAATTGTGAGACACAGTAGGGATGGAGTGGTATTTGGACTTTGTCTCGTCAAGAGTCCATTGTGTCGGAGACGTAATGGAATATGACAAAGGAGGACGCCCTGCAGGGCTCAGGGCTGCTTCGTTGGTGTCAGCCAGCCCACAACTCTGTTACCCAATCTCACAGGCAAAGGAGGGAGGCAGATTGTCTGATGGGACTCTCCCTGTCCAGAGGGCCAGGAATTATCCCCCGTATCCATGGATGCTAAGGTCAGGCCGAAACTGTGACTCTGCGCTGCGGAGGCTCAGTCCCCTCTGTTTTGTCACATGGATCCTGAAGGACTGATACCTTAATCATCGCACTTAGTGGGATAAAGCTGGGTAACAGGTGGGACAAAGACAGGTGTGTCACTTTTCGTGAAGTGACCTGCTGCTTGCTATTGGGCAATGTGAGAAACCTCACAGGATCCAGGTCAGCAGTAATGATGATCCTGAAAAGTGATGGAGTGATGGACGGGGGTGGTGTGGTGCACGGGGACACAGAAGCACAATGACACACAAGTAGATAGTGGAGTTAGAAGTGGCGTTTACTGCTAGAGAATAGAGAAGTGAGCATTCCAAATTGGTAGAAGAAAAGGCGAAAAGTCATTCAAGCACATCTGGTGTCATCAGTCCTAAAATGATGCAAGTGAAAGCTGCTTGTGTTTTTGCTCTTTCATCATCTGTGCCAGCCCAGCCACTTTGCCTGTGCATTTGTTGCTTTTCGGTCTTGTATACGTCCCCAACAGTACGTCGTCCAGAGGCTAGCACCATTGTAGAAATCCTCGGAGTTGTGCAACAATTGGCCCATTATGTAACATTTTGATGGTTACACCAGCTTCAGCAATGTTAACGCATCCATTCTCTATTGTGTTTTGTTCAGCACGTGCACAAAGCATGTACTGTCTAATGATCCTGCTAACCAAAGAATACACTAATACAGTAAGTTTAAAATGATAAATAATAAATAGGTTTGTTGTCTAGAACCTTGCATATCGTCAATATTGGAAGCCAATGTCCTGTTCTAAGTATTTACAACAAGGCCAACTTATGTGTCCTTAGCCTCTAAATTCAGTGTTTATATTAAGTCCACCTTTATGATGCTTACATTAAGCTACTCTTGTCCTAAAACAGGTGGTGTGTAAAGTTAGTTTGCTAAATTTCTGAACTGTATTTGAGCACAGCTCCTCGTGTTTGTGTATTCACCTATTTCTGTGTATGTGTCCGAACATGGAGATGATTAAGAGAGATAAAAAAGAGATGAAGAATTGTTCACAGGAGATTTCTCAGTCAGGGGCATCCCCATCTGTTCACCTGGGCCTAATTGTTCCTGGGTGTGAGGAGAGTGAAAAAAGGGAAGAAAGCAACTCTACTCATCTCCTGTTCCCACAGTTATTTCTGTAACATTAAAAAAGTGTCAGCATGCTCCAAATTATTGCCATGTAAATAATGGCACTTGGCTCGATTCCGTGCTAATGAATATCATTTATTTTTCCAAACGAGGATTAATTATCAGCCGCGGACTCTTGTCTCCTCCCATGGGAGGCGAGTCGCAATTAGCAGCCAAAAGATGGCTGCTAATATTCGTGTCTTTTGAGCACATCTATATGTATGTGCGTGTGCATATGTTCCCGTGACATGCTGAATGGCCTCCCAATTAAATGTTTGCTCAGTTTTTGCGGTGAACTATGAGAGAGGCGAGGGGGTAAAAAAGCCGTGGATCCTCTTGCCGGCTCAGAGTCTTCGCCTCAGTAGAGTTCAGGGGTTTTTAGTTGGACATTCTGGTTTTGAAACTGGGGGGAAAAGAGAGAGTTGCACCGCTTGGGATCCAGCCTCCCTGTTGCAAAATAAGACCAGAAAAACAAACATGGGCCTCAAATTAGATTTCCCAAAACATAGCATTCCCTCTTATTTTACACACCACTGTGGCCTGGAGACGAGAATAGAGTATTCCATGAAATCCACTTCAGATTCAGAATGCTGCATTCATACACTGGAAATAAATGCCCTCTGGATCCATATGTTGACCCTTTGTGTCCTTAAGTTGTGATTTACCTATTACTTTATTAAGCTTCACAGCTAAAGTGGATTTACTGCCTCTGATGGAAGAGGTTAGTCCAGCTATTAAAGGGAGACAGAGGGAGATAACTTTTTAACTCTCTTGTAAATCCTCTTCTCTCTTGCCTCACTCCTTCCCTCCCACTAGCTCACACACTCTCCCCCTCTTGCCGCTGTGGAACCGTCTGTCTTGCGTGGGCTGCGTGAGCTGAGGCACTTAACCCAAATGAAGGAGAAGATGGGGATGTGGGTTATTTCTGTCGACCGTGCTACCGTTTGAGGTGTGGACCCCCTCCTGAGAAGCCGGGACTTTGAAAATAGGGCAGAGCTGGAAGGGTTAAATTCATACGTAGATTCTCTGAATCCTGAAGGAGAGACGGAATGATCGGTGCCAGCAGGTTAAAACTAACAACGAACCTGATTGTTGTTGCTGCAGTTTTTGGTCTTACACTTCAGACGTCAAGTGGATATGGATGAATGGATCACTTGACCCAGGCCAAAACTGGGAAACTGGACGGAGGGACAAAACAATGTCCATAAAACATCTTGAGTTCTCTTCTGTCAGGAGATAGGAAACTAAGATAACTGATAAGTGTGAGAACAGATTCTGGTGTTTGGACACATTCTATACGGCGGACTGCACTTATCCCCCCCCCCCCCCCCCCCCTCTCTTTCTCCCCCCC
>OMNV01029294.1:56126-66426 GCA_900303265.1 Brotula barbata
CCCCCCCCCCCTTTTCTCTTCACTCCCTCCATTTTTTTATAGCTAGATTTTGTTACTGCTCTTTGGCTCACCTCGCAGTGTGGAATGAGAAAGTCTCGACTGTCGTCCCCACCCCATCTGACAAGTGCGCAGACACATGTGAGCCCTACCAAGAAATGCGTTTCTGTCTGGGTCTAAACACGTGCAGGTTTATGTTCTGCGAAGAGTGTGTCATTTGAAATGTGGTTGTACGGCTTGTCACTCACTTTTGCGAGCCTTTGTATGTGTACACTGTGTGTCTGCTGTGTGTATTTTTAAAAGAGACATAAAGTTGGGAGCACTTCCTGTCCTGCTGGCTTTACAGCTTTAGCCCTGAAATGCATAGGTGTGTCGCCAGACTTTATGCATGTAGCACAGATGGACCTACGTTTTTAGATATTGCTTTTTTGTTTTTCGCCACATAGTATTAACCACAATAAACCTACATAGACCCTTTTTTCCATGTTATCTTGCTCTCCTGCTACGATTTTGGTCCTGGAGAGAAAAGGAGAAAATACCACATTGCTTTCGATTTCCCAAGACCTGCATATCACGAAATTGTAGAAAATGTTTTTAGAGAAAAATATCGAGAAACTTGGTGAAAAACTTTGTGTAATTTTTATTCAAACTCTGGTTTTTCCAAAATTGCTAAAAGTAAAGAAGGCATCTTAAACCATATTAACTAGTCTCGTAGTCTACATCAACCTGCAAACTTTTTCTACCTTATTTGTTCTCGCTCTCGCTCTCTCTCCCTCCCGCTCCTCCGTGCCCCCCCACCCCCACCCCGAGGCAGTGGGGCAAGCTCCGGGCTACAGCAGGTTTAGCTGGTTATGAGGAGTGTAGGAATTATTTTGGCTCGACTCTGTTTAATCATTCCCTCCTGTCAGAACTTTGTTTCTGAAGTGAGGAGCCTAAACACTCACTTTCTTGAATGGTGTGTCACAAGTGGATCATCGTTGAGCGGCTGTATTTGTCTCTGCCAGGTTTTACACCGCTTGAAATGAACAGAGATTGTACAGTGAGCGAGTTGTGATCTCTGTTTAGTGTAAACCAGAGCTTTGTCAGAACTTGTATTCTTGTTTTTGTGTTTGTGTTCATTTTCATGCTTGATTTGCTTATTTCCTGCACCCACAGCCTCACCCAGGCTTACGTTTGACATTCAGTATAACTTGGAACGGTAGCTGCCAGCATTACTCTTTATTTTGTTCCAGTACATACAAAAACAGTGTATCATGACCAGACCATTAAAGCCTACCAGTAAGCTCCGAAGGGCAGAGGTTCAAAAACATTTTCTTATTCCCTTCCGAACTTCCAACAAAGCAAAAATAGCAACAAACATGTGAACCACTAGACCCACTTGTGTTATTCAGTTGATGTTTTCATGCTAGTTGCTTGAGTGCATAACCCTCATCCCATGTATTTATTCCTTACACACTCGAACCCTGAATGGTTTTTGAAGCCATATTCCTATGTGGTTCTCAGGAAAATGTTGTCAAAACCTATGGAAGCAGATTTGACGCAGTCAAATAATGTTGAAAGTGCCTGTGTGTACGAGGCGTAAGTGAATAAATAGATAAATAACCGCTGGCCCTTGTGGAATGAGTAACTCTGGCCTCGAGCCAAACAGGTAATTCCTCCGGCATAGTTTTGGAAGGGCCACAGCAAGCCATGCCTGCCTCAGCAGTCAGACTGTCTGCACATTTCTACCACTGGTGGCATACCAGGGGCGCCATTTTCCTCCTGGAGACAGACAAGTCGGTGGATCTGATTGGCCCACAGCCAAAGTGAGCTGACAAAGGCTTCTTTGACAGCAGGTCAGTCGGTTAACCAAGCAGCAGAGGGAGGGAGAAACAGAAACGAAACGTGGAGGGGGGGAGTCTTCTGTTCACCTCCTCAACCTTTAGCTTCATTATTAAAGGCTTCTCTTGACAAAAATACATCTTCCTGTTCCTCAAAAACAAAATCATGTACAAATTCTCTTTATTTATTTTGAGAGAGCCTTTTAGTGGGTCTCTGGACCTCAGGGACACGTCGGTCTGGGGTTGTCTGGTTCATGTCCATATGTAAATCTAACTTCCGTTTCTATATTTTGTGTGTCGACCTGCTGTCTCTCAGCTTTTTGTGGAAATCCAGTGTAGACAAAAACATACGCTAAGTATGTAAAATAATCATGTCATGGGATCTGTATTAATCCATCAGTTTTGTTTCCTTGATTTCTGGGAGAGAAAACTGGCTCATTTTCCGTGATGATGATCAAATGTGTCTATTCTATTCAGTACAGTGAAGTAATTTCTAATTTTACAATGTTACGAATCATTTCTCACCAAGTCGTGTTGTGCAGCAAAATGGTGTAATATGAATGTATTAATACTGAGTGTACATTTCGGCCACGGTCACCCGTTGTCACCCTTGGTATGACGCATCCCCTCATCTTATAGTTCCATCATAGGAGTGTGTAGGAGCTGACACGGTAGCGTTAAATAGCCGACGCTGTTCTCCTGTGTGCTCGCGTGCTCATTATCTCTCCAGTCCAGGCCTTGCTTCGTTGCGTACTCCTGCCGCCCATCTCCTCCCCTGTGTACCAGCCGTTTTGCATACGACTGATGTTTAAATGCTGCATTGTTAACTGACATGGGGTAGCCCTCTGCTGACCCGGGAGGTATTTGCTCGTTTGATCACGGGGCAGCAGTTTTAATGTATCGAAGCAGTGCCGTTCTGTAAAGCCCCCAGTATAAGTGTAGACGGAGGGCGAAGGCAGGACGGGAGATCCATCGGTTGCAGGCTCGACAGTACAGAAGGAAGGTGATTATTAGAATATCTGTTGGTCAGCAAGGCCAGAGGGGACGCTGCTGACCCTGCACTTCCTCTTGTGCTGTGATGGTTGTGGATGTTGTGAGGGTTGTGGTGAGGACAGACAACAGGGCCCTGCTGATGATGGAGGTTCAATATTTCCAGCGGGGTGAGTTTTTATAAGGGTTTGAGTGTTTGCAAAAAAAGTGTTAGTGTTTGTTTTAGGTCTTACTGTTTGTTTTATTTATGCTGATCTGTTTTGCATCTTCTAAAATAAACCTTCTCACCACAGCTCATCATTATTGTAAACAGGGACTTTTTTATTCCAAGATTTTCTCCTGAAGTTTTTATTTTGCACATTTTACTACAATTCATAACACCGCCGCCTGACACACCACCATGCAGAGGGAAATGATGGCAAAAGATGCTGCCAAGGATGAGCAATGACTTATCCGCACATTTCACACACTGATTATTATACCACACGTGATGTGTGTAAAAAAGCCATTTTAACTCATTTGTGGCCTTTTAGGAACCATTGTGATTCTATAATCTGGTCATTAATTACCCAGCACCGTGCGTCCTGGGTTTGAGGCCTGTGCCGGCCTGGTGGTTTCTCTGCAGAGTTTGTATGTTCTCCCTGTGTCTGCGTGAGTTCCCTCTGGTTGCTCTGGTTTCCCCCACCCACAAAAATAGCAATTACTTACGCCATTGCCCTTGACCAAGGCACTTGGCTGTAGATCTGGAGTGTGTCCTCGGGCGCTGTGGCTCCCCACTGCTCCCACTGTTGGGATGGGTTACATCGTAAATTGTTAAATACAATGACACGCAGTCTAATTCTACCAAAAGAAATAATGGAAGACGGCAACAGGAGCCTTAAATGTCAGCAACACCAATGTTACTGAGGAGTAGAATCCCCCTTTACCAGCTGACAACACAATGAAATGTTGAGAAACAGGAGAAATAATGGCACAAACAGTGTACGAGCTTATGTTTGCACCTTGAGACCGGAGTATCTAGACCTTGCTTCTGTTGAAGCCAACCGGGCTGTGGCCTCTCTGTGGAAAATATCGAACACTCAGACACCCTACTAGCCCATCCTTACCCTTCTTTGCCCTTTTTTCTCAGTCGATCCTCTCCCTTTCTCTTTGGTTCTTTTTTTTTTCTATGGAAAGGGAAGTCTCTTGGAGCAACAGTGGCCATTGATACCAGGGGGAAAACAGTGAGAAAAACCCACTTCGCTCGACTTGATCATTAATAATTGATGGGCGGCTCCCCCATGAATTTGCCATAGCATTCCGCAGTGCGCTTTATGATGTGCAGAAAGCAAGGGTACAGATAGAGAGGGACCAGATACACAGCACAGGGTCAACGTCGGGGCTACGACGACAATGTGGATTGACTTGACCACAAAGCGTGTGCAGATTTATGCTATATATGCATTGTAAAAAGGGACACGTTGTCCTTTGATGTACACATCTGTAAACATATCATTGTATCATCGTGCGGCTCTGTTTCTGATTCGGCCGTCTTTGCGAAGGCCTCCATGTGCCCCTCTGAATAATTGTTTTTACGCTGCTTCAGATTAACAGTCTCTCCGAGGCTAGCTTTACGGGCTCTCTGGAGGGCTCACAACTGAATTCTGCAAATTATGGATTGGCTCTTGCATTTTCCAAAGTCCCCAAGCAACCCCTATGCCCCCTGACTTTTGAACCGCGGTTCACAGGCATGCAGAGATAAACTAGCAATCTGCATCTCCTGCGGTGCCTCACGCCCACTCAGATGCCGAGGAGGAGCGAGAGGAATGCCACATGAGTTTACCTCTGGAGTTGTGGATGGAAAGAGAAGATGAACTAAACGGGGATTCTCAGTCAATTAACACAGGCTGTAACTGTCAACCCTCAGCAGGCTTTGTTTCCTCTTCCTTTGTCCCTGTTCCTTCCTCTCCTTTAGCTGGCCTTACTTTGATTTCCTCTTTGGAGTTTTTTTTTTTAAACAGGATGATCCTACGTTGCCGCACACGCAGATTGGAAGGTTTTTAAAACCCAGAGTCTACCGATTGGGCCTACCGGGTGCTCAGCAAATGAAGACGGCGCAACAAGCCGATAACGCCGTTGTTGTAGCAACCACAGTCTCACCAGTGGCTCTCGCTGCGCACTCCAAGTGGATGGAAGGAGAGATTCGTGTTTAGGCAGGCAATCATAAGCAGATCTGTGTCGCTCAAAGGTCTAGCTTTTTTGAGTAGCTTTTTTTTTTTTTTGATGCATTTCTCTTCATCCTCCATATCTTTTCCCCTTCCTGGACATCTAGTCTTCTTTAACTTAGTCATACCTGCTGCATTCTCCCTTTTAGCAAGACACTTACACAAGTTTCAAATGAACCCTTGTCTTACTTCCCTTTGTCTGCTCGCCAACCCCCCCAACCCCCCTCCCTCCTCTCAGGTTCTCTCAGCTCAGACAAGGAAGGAGGAGGAAAACTGGTCTGCAAATTTAATGGAATAGCATGGATTATTTAGGCTGACTAAAGCTTCCCTTGTAGTGTCAAATGGGGGGGGTGGTTGGATGACATTATGCCCCTTCTTTCTCTCTCTCTCTTTCTCTCTGTCTCTCTGTCTCACTCTCTCGTTCATTCACTCAACGTGGCTCTCAACTCATGGCTAGTCCCAGCTTTTTGGAGCTCGGGCTAATGCACATGTAATTTCACACTGGCATGCCAGACGCTCCTCTGCTGTAGGTTTCGCACACTTTACGCAACACTCCCCGGGTGCAGACACACCTACACTCAATTGCTCTCACACAGTCGCGGACGCAGACATACACAGTCTGACACTGTGAACCTTGGCTGACGCAACTGTTTGAATGGAGCAAGGCGAAAGAGCGGCTTAAAGGTCAGGAGGTCAAGTTCAAGAAATGGCTGTTCCTCTGTGATAGCCTCATTCTGTCTACGATCTTTACTGACTGATATCAAACTTTGTTGACGGTCATTGTCAGATTCGTCCATGACTGTTAAAGCACTCGAGCTGCTTCACCGTACGCGCAGGCTGAAGAGCCTGTTAGTTGTAGCGACAGCCAGCTGCTTCCAACATATGTGATCTGTAACATTCTATGACTCAGTGACCTAATTTGGAAACCTTATAGTTTAATGTCACCAATTTGTCAAGTTCTCCAGACAACCTATTCCATTTTACACAATACACACAACTTTTGTCAGATGCACGAGCATTTTTTTGGAAGAATCACCATGGGAGAGAAAAAGGAAGGGCGGCATATTGTGTTTCATGGATGTACTTTACAACAGGAAAAAAACGCAAAGTATATATGTCCGGCATCCACAAGTCTTTTAAATGTCTTTAAATATTTAGGCAGCGAACGACCTGTGTACTCATTATGGTTCGAGATCATTCAATCATTGTTATGCGGTATCAGCATGATAAATACAAACTCATTTTGTTGTAGCGTGTAGAGAAAAGTGTTATGCCAGAAACATCGGTAGTCCAAGGAACGGACACAATCTGGCCCTTGCACGCTCACTGTATGTTTGTATAAGAAAATGGTCAGTATGTGTGGGTGTGTGTACTTGTAGGCTCTTGTGCATTGATGTGTTTGCGTGCAAGCTGGTGGGCAATATCTCAACATTGTGTGTATGCGGAGACCACATGGGAAGCAAATACTTGGAGAGCGGATTTTAAAAATGACAAACAAATACCACGCAGAGCTGTCGTGCCATTTAATGATAGTTAAATAAATAATAAAAAGACAGAGACGAAGACGAACGTCCTTATGACTTTTTGTCGAGGAATAAACCGACGTGCAGAGATTTTGAAGCGTTTATCTGATGAAGCGCTGGTTAAATAGTGCTGTACTTGGATTTCTTGTGAGGATACAGTGGGAGCTTCAAAACTTATTTGTGTAATAAAAACAAGTAAAAATTCAGTGCAGGATGAAAGATAACAAATTTTGTTCTTTTCTACTCTGTTAAAACTTTGTTCAACTTTATGGAGGACTCTTTTTTCTTTTTTTTCTTTTTTTTACATTTCTAGCCGAAACATTCCTTCAGTAGTAATCCTATTCCAAGAGCTTCCACTAACCGGCTCCCATTTCACAACAATTCTGTTTGTATTAGGCGTCAGAGCTCCCTGATTCATTCCAGCAGACAAAACATCGGAGTGTCTCTCCCTGAAAGTAACTGTAAAACACGTGCGTCTGTAAAATAAGGTCGAGAAGAAAAAGAAGGGGTGAAACATTAAGAAACGTCGCACGGCGTCTGCACAGTCTCTCTCCTCCCGTCCTTTGTCACTTTGGCGTATCGGTGACAAAACATGCAGATGTCATTACAGCTCCCGAAGCCTTGTCACCTCGCTCGTCTCTGTGATTCCTCCTCGCTCCCCTCTCTCGCCGGTCTTCTTCCTCTCTCTGTAATATGGGTAAAGTGAGCACGCTTATGATTTATGTCCTTAATGAGATTTCAATACTGAACAAACAGTGAAGAATTTATGGACACCATAGTTTCTGCCGTCAACTCCGTGGCTAGTGTTACACCCTTTTTCACCGGGCCAGTAATCGGATCTACAGCTGGCCACAGGCCCTCGCAGAATGTATGCAAGGGGGGATTTTGTGCTTTGGGAACTTTTAACAGAAGGGAAGAACGGCGAGGAATGTCATTTATTGGGCTATGAGGAAACTGACTTGGGAATTACAGGATAAATGGGGGCAATTAGTAGGTGAATGGCCACATACATCAATTGTGTGTTCACTTCTTCGTTGCATTAATCCAGACGTACAGGATGTAAGCGGACTGTTGGTCAATCAAACAACAAACGTGAACATTCCGACCCGGACAAAACCCAAGTCTTTGTTCAGAGGTTTCCACCCCGCAACTTAAATGTCTGTGTGTAATGACTATAATTACATCACTGTAATATCATCCAGTACCTAACCACCTGTTGCATGCCAGCATTGTTCCACATTCCAATGATACCTTCTGGATTGACACCAAACCCCCTTTCTGTTTCTGCTCCGTCTCTGCTTTTCAACTCCTCGCGGTTGCCAAATTTGCCGCCATATTGCAGTTTCAACTCGCAATGTTGAACGTATCTAATAGCTGTCTGTGTTTAATTCGCCAGGGGCCTCCTAAGCATTGTAACCCAGAATAGAAGGTATGCCAGGATTCACAATGCGTCTATACACTGGAGGCACAATATATACTATACAACACCTTTTGTGATTACAGCAGCCTTGAACAAGCCTGTGTTCATCAGCCCTGCATTGACAACTGTGAATACGGGCTGTTGGCATGCTCCTGTTGGTATGACTGTTTACCATTGACATAACAAGAACAGTGTAAGCACAGGGAGCAAAACAAACACTTCACATCACTGCGCCCCTCCAGCAAAAGCAAGAGACATGGAAACAGGATTTGAAGGGGGGAAAAAAAAAGCCAAAAAGGGTGAGGTGAAAAATAAACAAGTGGATGAAGAGACTGAAGGTGTGAGCGAGGGGACAAAAGGAAGACAAGGTGGTCGGGAGGGAAGAAAGGGAGGAGGAGGAGGAAGAGAGAGAGAGATGGAGGGCAGGTAGCCAGGCAGGGGAATGATCTGTGTATGGATGGAGCCACCTGTACATCACACCAGGATGGGGAGAAGCTGCCGCAGCTGCCTGAAATTGCTGCCGGCGAAAAAGTTCTTGCGATGTATTCTCTCTCTCTCTCTCTCTTTCTCTCACTCCGTCTCTCCTACTCTCTTCTCCATTTCCCATATCTTTTCTTCTCTTATATACACATTCTCACATTTACGCACACTCTCCTCCTACGCTGTATTTCCTCCTTCCTTCCTTCCATCTCCCTCTCTCCCTCCATACCTCCTTTCGCTCTTCTTTCTGCCTCCCTCGCTTCCTCCCTGCAACCCTTTTCTGGGAGAGATCTAGGTCCCAGTCTAGGCTGCTGCTGGCCAGGGTTGTTAGCCGCCAAATAAAAAATGGATGAACTTGTAGAGCCCCAGTGCTGTTCTCCTGCATCTGTGCGAAGTTGGTAAGAAGAGAGAGAGTAAAGTGGAAGAGCGAGAGAGAGACGGACTGACCTTGTTCAGACCACATCCTCCAAATGAAAACCCGTCCATCTTTTATGTCAGTTTTCTCCACTGCGTAAAAGGAATCCGTGTCGATACAGGTCAAAAAAAGGTCTGGGACTCTTTTTTTTATTTTTTTTTATTTTTTTAGTAAGGACAGACAGAAAATGATTGCACTTTTTTTCTTGAACTTTGGTTTTAAAAGTTTCTGCAAATTGGAGTGTCAAGGTAAAATGAAGTAGAATATATAATCAGATGAAAGCAGGGAAATAAAAATATTTTACATTTTACATAAAACCAATATAATAGATTAAACTAATCAGCGCGATAATTTTTAATAAGCTATGAACTAAACACAATACTGTGAATATTAACATTGAATTAAAGGTTTCAAAGGAATCAAAGATTTCTGTCAACTCCACTTAGAATCAACACCAACGCTGACAATTTGTACAACTAAAGCATACAGTTGCAGCCACGTAGCACTCAAAAAAAAAATAGTCAAAGAATTTCACTGAACCTGTAACGAATCCTAATTACCCCACAAGTAACGAATCTGATGTAGATGAGCGACCTTTGATAAAAGTCTGTTTTCAGGCAAGCTAAAGACAGTTGGCGAGTATTTTGTCACGTCCCAAGTAAAGTGGGATGCTCGTGTTGCGCTGTTTCTGTTTCTGATGTGCAGCTAAAAAAAACGCCGGCACTCCAGAAGTCTGAATCCAACACAGAGGACCACGTTACCTCCGTACCGTAAGTGCACAAACACAGCGATGCTCGGTTTATAGTTTTTTGGAGGGTAGATGTTAGGTAGCCTCAACTTACAACTTTGTGGCAATATTTAGTTTTAGAAACTGAGTTAAAAACTACAACATTTATGTCACGCGACACACATGCTTCATGTTGCAATACGGGGTCAAAAAAAATATTTCAGATAAATGTGGGCATCATTTCATATTGTTTTTCCTCTGGTAGTGTGCAGCTCATGCCTGTGTGTGTGCGGGAGTGTGTGTGTTCAGCTTTAACACCCCCTTGGGGGCAATAGGCAGAACATTCACGGTGGGATCAAATCTCAAGCAAACAGGTCAGGTCATTATCTCCACAGTGCAACATGAACCTGATCTGATTGTTCTGGATTGTTTGCAGCATTTTGCCTCATTCTTCTCCTTCCATTCACTTCAATGAAACGTTGTGCATTTCTCACCTTTCTTTACTCACCACGGGTTTAGTGCGAGCCGACTTTCCACACGGCGATTTGTCGTGTGCGTTTATGTGGCAGGTGTGACACAGCTAAGACCATAAGCATTGTGCATGTGTGTGTGTGTGTGCATGTGGGGTGTGCTTCTACAATGAAACATTTATTCGCATTAGTTTGTGATAACAAGTCGGCGTGTTAGCAGGACTTGCCCCCACCAGCGGTCCGTCTCCATGTCC
>OMNV01029297.1:1735-12918 GCA_900303265.1 Brotula barbata
ACCACGGGGATTCTTTGGCGAGACAATCGCACCTACAAGTCGACACATCGCCGCCTAACGGAGCAGTTGGGGAGTCGATCAGCAACCTTATCCACTCCACGCTAACAGTCTGTGGGTTAAGGTCATTTTATACTGCAGGGCTGAAATAATCAGAAACAAATTGTTGTTGATGAGAATTTGAGCCTCTCGTTTGGGAAGTTGAAATGAGATAGAAGGTTGGTTTAAGCCGCTGGAGCAGAAATAATTATGCACATTTATCTGTCTGGACTGGAGGGAGTTTGCAGTTGTTCTAATGAAGTACACATGTAGGTCATTTTCTGCCAGATATGATGACATATTATATATTCATTATTTTCCACACTTGATGATACTTGCGTTTATCGTCTGCGTTGTTGAAGATGAGACATTGGAGGACGTGAAGTTTGAGATGATTACTTGGGGAATTTGATGGGTTTACAGTGATGATTTTGCAGGATTTAGTGGTTTTGATGGTATTTGTATCTAAGCTGCGTGTTTGTTTTTTGTTGGTATCATTCTGGAGATATTTGTCGTTCACATTAGTTGTTTTCTTCAGCAGCAGCACCACTATAAATGCTCCAAACGTCTTGTGGATTTATGGATGGGGCTGTGTTATGTTATGGTAATGGTGGTGTCACAGTGTAGGTCACACCAATGCACAGTGTGTGTGTGTGATTTTCTCTTCCATTTCACATTATTGGTTCAACCGGGGGATGATTGGCTCCTTCCATGTGACCTCTGACACACAGTTACTAATACATTCTAATTTGTGTCACTGTAATCCTGTCTTGTATTTTTGCATATTGCATATGCAGAAATAGAGGAAGGAGTGTGGCTTAAATGAAGATGAGCCATGAGGGCACTCAGGCTCAGGATGTGCTGGAAAGTCTCCTTATTTTTGAATTCCTAAACAGGAAGCGGAGAGAGTCACTCTCTCTCTCCATCTGTACCAGGTTGAGTTGTGACAATTCAATCTGTTGAGCGTCTTCCCACATGAATTATGGATGAAGAGTGCAGCCTGTGGATGCGGAGGGGATTTATGTTGATGGAGCAGCCCCTTGCTTTAGAACTCCTCCGACTCGTGTCACAGGCTCAGTGTGGATATGAAAGAAGCTGCTAGAAATCAAGGTAATTTACAGAGCATCAAAGCAGAGGATACGCTGGTGTCATTGTGCTCTGGTGGCAGGACGCTGATTGACTCATCTGTGCTGGAAGCTATTAGCGGAGCTCATTGTCAAAGATCTGTGTCATGATTCCTGTGATAAGCTATTAATAAAACGTATTAATGTCTTACTAAAGTGTACCGTAACATCTGCCTCTATAGGGCAGATCAACAGCCAGGACCCTTCAAAGCTTTACCAGGACCAAGCAAACACACACACACACACACACACACACACAATATCAACTCATACAGTAAGCTGATAGTTGGCCTGGTGTGGAGTATCTGCTTCCATCAACCCCAATCTGTGGCAGTGTTGACCTGTGGACCGTCTGCACCAGAGGGTCCACAGGTCAACACATCAGTCAGTGTGAGCTTCCCCACATCCACAACATTTACAAAAGGCGGCTTATTGGGAAGGCACGCAGGATTATCGCAGATTCCAGTCGCCCTTACGACGTACTGTTCCAGCTGTTAATGTCTGGTAGGCGGTACCTGGCTTAGATTGTTATTCTTCTTATTCTTTACTTATGTTTCTGTTCCCATTTTTATGCACTGCAATGTCCACCTAAAATTCTCATTCTCTTTTATGTGTGTATGATGGGATGTACAACAATGTGGAGTGATTACAATCACTTCCTGTCTATAAAACCCTCGCTCTAACCCGTGTAGTTCCTCTCTCTCTCTCCTCGTCTTAACGTTCTTTTCTCTGTTCACCATATCTACCCAGATGCTCCTGAGTTCTCCCTTCCCTCGGTGTCCGCCTGCTCATTCTTTGACATAATCTACGTTAGCTTCATTCCTGTCTTTGCTCATGAAAACGGTCTTGAATCTTGAATCTGCTCTGCTCAGGTTTCCTGTCAAGGAAATCATAAAATATTCAAACTTTAATTATATTGTGATTAAAGAAGTAAATCCTTTTATTTCCCACCGAAAGCATTTTTGACAAGAGAAGGTACAGCTCAGCCATGGGAGAGAGCAGTGAGCATCCATCCATCCATTAGAAAACAACTGTGTGTTACAGAGAACTATATTAAAATAATAAAATGTATACATGTAAACATATGTACTGTCCATAACGTCATAAAATTAGGAATAGAAACTCATCAAACAAGTGATCCTGACACACACACACACACACACACACAGTGTCAGAGAGAGAGAGTGTGAGTGAGGGAACAGTAAAGTACAGGAAGTGGCAGGATTTGTACTTCAAAACAAAAGCATACAATCTGCGTTCCTTGAAGAGTAAGAGATGCAGATGCAATTCAGCATTTTATGTCATCGTCTGTACGACACAAAGCTGTCTCAGTTTATAGAAACGACGAAACATCTGTCTTCTAAGATAGATTTTCAACGTAGCAACCATCCATCACTCTGGGTGAGAGGCAGGCTACACCCTGGACAGGTTTCCTGTCTATCGCAGTGCTGACACATTGACTCACACTCCCATTCACACCTTTGGTTAGTTAATATACTCCAATTCACCTAAGCTGTATGTCTTTGGAGGTGGGAGGAAGCCTGAGTACAATTTTTAATTGTGATTAAACCGGCTATGTCTTTAAGGTGTTGGTGTACCTGACACATCCAGTATCAGAATCCCTGCTTAGTTTCCTCATGTTTAGATTTTTAATTCTTCATATTTCCGCACAGCACTATCACCTCAATGTCGACTTGTTTGGTAATGTCAATACGTGACATCCCCTTACTGAGATAGTTACTGTATATATATTCAATTGAATTATGGCATTGGTTGTTCACCAACCTGCTGTTACTATCTCTTACTACCACTAGAGGCCAGTCATGAGAGGAAAAAAAATAAACGTAAATGTAAACCAGAACTTTATTGTGTTTATGTTGTTTTGGCCCTCAACGCCAGGAAAACCAAGGAGTTCATGGTGGGCTTGAGGAAGATTAAAGGAGGCACGCACACCCCCTCACAGATCAACGAAGAGGTGGTTGAGCGTCCTCAGCTTTAAGTTCCTGAGCACCCACATCTCTGAGGATTTATCTTGGACCCTCTTCTAGGGAGACTGAGGAAAGGTCATCGGTTTCCTAAGATCCAAGTGAACTTATACCGGTACACCATAGAAAGTATCCTCACCAACTGCATCACAGCGACTACCATGGCAACTGCACTGCCTCCAACTGGAAAGCACTCCAGAGGCCGGTGAAAACAGCCCAGCACATCACCGGTACTTCACTTCCAATAATAGAGGCTATTCAGCGCAAACGGTTCCTGTGGTAGGCCCGGAGCATAGCCAAGAACTCCCACCAGCCCAACCACAAACTGGTCTCCCTCCTCCCCTCTGGGAGGCGTTACAGGACCCTCAGATCCAGGACCAGCAGGGTCAGGAACAGCTTCTTCCCGTCAGCCGTCACCTTGGTGAACTCTACACCTTGATGAAATCCCCCCCCCTCCCTCCTACACAACTACCCTCAGTGACTGAACTGTGATAACACTACGATCTACAGACTATATTTATAATTTATGGCTACTGCATAACATTGTTCATACAGTATGTTACCCTACCTCATCATATTCTTCATACATTTTTATTTAACCTCCCACTTAGTTATGGACCGTCCTATTCCTCATATCGTTATTCCAGTGAACATACCCATCGTTAATACTGTACATACCTTGCTTTAACACGTTTTTTACTCATCAAACGGTCTACAGCGTTTATACTCACCTTTCATAAAGCACATACCTGTACATACCTTAGCCTCATCTCATCAGATATACACACACACACACACGCGTCCTTCATATGTTATATATCACTTTGCACTTTACTTCTTATTTGCACTCTGCACTAGATGCTAACTGCATTCCGTTGTACTCAATCTATTCCATGCTGTATGAGGCTTTTATTCTGACAGTCTTGACGGAAGTGACATCGGTGATTTCATGTAGCTTTTAGCCGCTCTCCGTCCGTCCCCCGGTCACACTGAAAGTTGTCTCCGCTTGGTGGAACGGGGATCGGGGCTCGCTTGTTTCCAGCGCCGGTGCCTGACATATCGTCTGCCGGAGAGATGAGGCGGAAAGAGAAGAGGCTGTTGCAGGTCGCCGGGCTCCTCATAGCGGCTCTGCTTTTCTTCCCGAACGTGGGTTTGTGGTCTTTGTACAGGGACAGAGTGTTCGACAACTCCGACGACCCCGCGGAGGCACCGGGCGGCAGCTCCCACATACAGGTAAGCCCCGGCACGAGCGACAGGACCGCGTTCTGGATTAATCCGCGACCGCGTTATTTAGTGACAGGAACACGTTAATATAGGCAACTGGGATACATTAGTTTTTTGCCCCCAAATTAGTTTCGAGGAATCAGCAGGCGCTGCTCTAATTGTTGATTTATTTCCCCTTTTTGTTCGTTATTGCCCATTTACAGTCTTAATTTCTCTGGTAAATGAGTGTACAAAATGGAAACATGATTATCAGAGCGGAGTTTTTATATCTTTGATCATAGCGGAGTGTGTCCCCCGCGGACCTCCGTAAAGATTTGAGCCGGTGTCTCGGACTAACGAGTGGCCGTGTTGACTGGTGAACCTGTAAGTGGTCGTTTGTACTGATGGCAGATTTTTATTTTTTTTCATTTTGACTCTACTATAAAGGACAATTTCACGCCTTTCTTAAATGATATTTGACACGGTTTGTTGCGCTTTATGAGTAAGTTGTTTGCTTGTTAGTAAGCCGTTCATCATTGTGTAAACCAGATCTAAAATGCAGAAAAATAATTCACTTTATAGTTCAAAGTTCTGATTTAACATTAATCTTGACTTTTTGCATTTTTTATTTCCCTTACATATATCTTTATTCTGACGTGTGGGGTATCATTTAATACAGATTTGCTCAGAATGTATCCTGATGTATTTTGGATACATGGAAACTTTGGGCTTTTCATTTAAAGTTAATATAATAAATAATAAACTTTGAGAAGATGGAGCCATTCGTGGATAGCTCAGCGTTGAGGAAGTGAACAAAACATGTTGGATCATTTAGTAAATTCGTTTAATTTTAAGGGGTTCCTTGGTGGAAACTGCGACGAAACAAACAAGAGAACAACTTAATTAAATAATGAAAATAAACTTGGAGACACCTAATCAAAAAGTTTATTTATTGTAAAATATGTAATTATTGTACCTGATGCAGATATATGCCGTGATTTCAATTGTTATAATTAATTCTCAATAAACTCAAGTCGTCAGAAATCTGCAAAAAGAGTCCGGCATCCATCAAATGATTTCCCATGTCTGGTCGAATCCCTCCGTATTTCCTCGTTAGGTTATGTTGTTCCAGTTTTTCTCTTCTTTTCGCATCTGCTTCATTTGTAGGCAACAGGAGACTTAAACTTGGCTGGTCCTCATGAATCGATTATATTCAACTACTTGATTTAGACCATGGCATTATTTATCTCCAGCTGAGATTTGATGCTACTAGGAGTTAACGCGATTGGAGGATCGGAACCTGGATTTATTAAGGAGCGAACACCCCTCTCGTTTCTCTTAGCACAGATTTTCAGTTTTTATGTCTTTGAGCTTTGTTTTGTGTGAAGCAGAAAGTCTTGGGCTGAATGCAAAGTTTTACTGATCCTCTATTTTCTATCTTGCATTTACATGCCTTCATCCTCCTCCCTCCTCATCCTCTGACACAACAATAAGGCGCTCGTTTCAGCGGCCGTCTGCTCAAATGCGTCTGGATCGGTTCCAGCACGGGCTCTAAGCTCACCAGTGCCTGCACAGCTGTAAATTAACACTAGAGCCCCTCAATGTCTCCATCACACCATGGTCCGGTCTTTGTGTGTTCCTGTGTCTTCATCTGTGAGTGATGATGTCAGTATAACAGGAGATATGTATGTAGCAGTCTGTAAACAGTTAGTTCAATTCTGGGGTAAACATAGGGAAGGGCCAGAGTAAGCTACGTTAAAAGAAAAATATGCTATATACTGTATGACTTCCTGTTTTTCTTGAATAAATGTTTATGGTTTGCTCGACACTGCTCGGCTTGGGTTTATTTACCCAGTCTTCGTATTTCACAATCTGTGACAGCTATATGATATAGATAAGAGACGCGCAGCGCGACCATAAATGACAACAAAACACAGTAGAGACTATGTTTATGTATATTATTTACCTAATTTATGTGCTGTCATTTAATTTCACCGCAGTGTGAGACTTTCATTTGAGTTTTGCTGTCATTTATGGGTGTGCTGAGGGTTCTTGTCTCCCCTGCTTCAGCGCGTATGGGGCTGCTGTTCCACACACACACGGAGCTCAGCGGAGCTGTGACGTTACGTTATTGTTAGTCCGTTGTTGATTAACTTGGTCCACGAACACATGAGTGTAACACATGTTTCCAGTATTTCCCAGAGAAGAAACCGTGTTTTATATTCTGCCCAATTCAATACCAACACAAGTACACGTCCCTTCGTGGAGTAGTGCTTCATGGGAAATGGATTTTCAAGTGTCTACTGTCTATTCCAAAGGAGATACTAAAAAAGCGGCCTTTCCTGGAAACAAACTCGCAATAACTGAACACGCGCTACCGACACCCTTAAAAGTAATTGTATTTCTGACTAACATGTTAAGCGATCTACCTGATTGTGCGACTAAATTTTTATTTATGCTACTAAAATCTTTAGTTTGCTAGCACCAGTGCTACCATCTAATGAAGTAAGCGTACCGGCCTGCATGTGATGCAAGAGGCAGAAATGAAGCTCTGAAGCTGTTCAACATGGGGCTCGGGCCGGGCTTAGAATGTCACGTGGGCCTCAGCTCAGCTGGACACTTCAACACTCTGCATGCATCTTGGCTGCCAGCGGTGTGTATGCAGTAAAAGAAAAATGGTACCTAAAGAAAATATATTTTACAGGGCTTTAGCGTCATTGTAGCATAAAGGCACTCTATTTTAGCTCATAGTTAAGGTTCGCACTCTTGAATAAATAGCAGAGTTCTAGAAGGCTTCATTCATATCCCTTCAAATCTGGCATTTGGAACAATAAATATTTCCAAAAAGCTCGCACGTAATCAGAATGCGAGAGATTGTTATGAAAAAGGTTTGAATAATTCTGTTTAGTGCACAGCTGTGTCTGTAATGTCGTTAGTTGTTGCTCAGACAGAAATCTAACAGCAGCTTGTCAGTGTTCTCAGCGGGGGGTGGGGGTGGTGGCACAGATTGACTTTAGTGTGAAGTGGCTGAGGATGAGGAGCAGAGGCCGAGGTGGAATGGGAAATACAGGTAATTGTGCCTCTGGGGAGTCGGGAAGGATCTGGCTGTGATCAGACAGAGGGAAAAAAAGAAGAAGGAAAAGCTTCTTCTTCCCCTCACAGCAGCAGGAATCTACTATGAAAGAGAACAAGAGATGTATTGACCCAAGGTGGACTGATTCCTGATAATCAGAGAAAGCCTAGGCTCCTCTTTTTTATCAAACACAACAAAGAGAACCCACTGGTGGTCTTCTTCCACTCTGCCCCCTCCTTTGTGATCCCTCCTCTTCCTTGTTGCAGGAAATGTGATCTCAGCTGATGGACAAAGAGCACAGTATAAAGGTCTACTGCAGGAACAAAAACGGAGAATGTCATTACCTTTTGGGTAAGAACTCCGCGGTAAGCTCGCTACATTGTTCTACATTCTGCAGTAAAGAAGCTCACCTGTTTGAACTCCTTCAAAAGATGGAAGATGGAAATGTTTCCTCCGTTCGTCTGAGATGCTCAGGTGCAGATTGTTTATTTTTTGTGGCTCCTCGATGTTCCCTTTCCAGTCTGCCTTCAATGCAAAGTACATCCATATGGTGTTCTCACCAATTTTCCACTGTAACCTTAGTGGTGCTGCAGCAGCATCAGGCTGACTGCTTGCCAGACCATTTCCTGCTGTGCAAGCGGGCGTATGCAAGTTACGGACCGGTATTTGGGATGCAAGTCAAGCCAACACTGAAGAAAAACAGTTTTCAACTCTCCCCACGCGTCACAGGAAAACACTCTGCAGCATTGAAGCTCCTCAAGAACACTGTGGCCTCTTCAATGGACACAGTAAGAAAGTGGCAAAGTACAGAGAGATCCTCGAGGAAGACATTGTAGTTTCAATGATTTACCTGGCATCGGTTATGCTACCTTCTGCAGGAATAGAGCGTAACGACCTGAAACCAACTGTCAGGTGATAAATAAAAAACGAAAGACCGGCCTTACCTTACAGAGTTGAACAAAAGCTGATGGAGGGGGGTTATGAAGGCACCAACAACCATCCCAGCCAAAAAATCGACCTCTAACCCCTTGTATTTTTCTCTTTCTCTGGAAAATTTCCCCAGTAGAAGTCGAAAGCTTAGAGTCAGAGGTTATCTGCTTTTGCTGTCACTTGCTTCTAAAAAAGTTTCTCTTTTGTGCTGTAACACATCCTCTGAGGAATAAAGCCCCCACCACAAAGCCCGATGAGAGAAAACTTTCCAGAAAGGTGACGTCTCTGAGGTTAGCGTGGCATTTCTATTTCTGCAGACACATTGTGGCTTTAGCTGGTTTGTCAGAGGACTGAAGGACTCTATTAAAAAGCACAACGCTCAGGACCAAAAGATATCTTAAAAGTCTCAAGATAAAGGCACTTGCAGCGCAAACCCATCAGCCTTGTAAATACAGAGCAAATATAATTGATAACTTAAAAATTGGCCCTCTTCATAGATCCGAACACTTCACTCCTCGCTGGTTGTGCTCTCCTCTTATAACCTTACATCCTTTGAATAATTGGGGCTGTAAGACCTTTTCATGTCTGGTCAGGTGAGGAGTGTAAGACATTTTCAGTCACTTAACAGTCAGCAGATATTTTGCGAATGAAACATAGTTTCTAAGCAGTAACATTACAATGCAGGCTAAAGCAGAGATGCGGTACAGAGCGCAGAAGAGATGAAGAAAGTGCTGTAGGAGCAGGTCTTTAATGGTCCTGTGGAGTGATTCTTGTGACAAATGGCAGAGATGAAAGCAATCCCACCATACAAGAACTATAAAAAAGATGCTGATTCATTGACGTCTTAAAACCAGCGCAGCATGCAGTTCAAGGCCCACTCGAGATTCTTCTCGGAGCAAAAAAGTTTTATGGCAGAAAGCGTTTCAGCAATATCAAATGTCAACGCGTCAGGCTTTGCTTTTATCCATTCATGCTCTGTACGCGAAACCTCTGTGGTCTTGTACGGATTGTAGCCCTTTCCACAATTTATTCAGTGAGAGGCAAAGAATAGGAAAAACCATTCACACCTTTGGACAGTTTCCAATTCCAAATATGGTAAAACATGGAAAAACCTCATTATGGCTGTCAATTGTTCTGAGAATGGATGTATGTGTGTATGTGTGTGTGTATGTATTATTAAATAGTGTAAGTATATATGTGTATATGTACACTAAGGAGAGGTGTAGTGGAAACAGCCTTATCAGATGCACATGTACACACACACACACATACACACACAGTGTTTTCAAAACACAACTTTTATGCTCACCCATGAAACTTCTCTCTCTCTCTCTTTCTCTCCCTCTCCTTCTCTCCCCTGTCGTTATTATCTGCCATACAATGAATTTCCTTCATGTTCTGTCACTTATCAGACGTGGGAATTGGTAATTAAGGATTGCAGTTGATGGAGACTAAACATGGCTCCTGTGATGCCTGTTAGCTTGTTTATACTGCTGCCCCTTGAATATTGATGGTGCAGAAAAGTGCCCAGAGCGGAAATTAGTTTTTGGCACGGACAAGCTCTGTCCCTGTGATGACGCTCATTAGTGAGGCAGAAGCAGAATACAGCAAGGGAGCAGAGGAGGCAGCACAAGAAGTGGAATTAAGGTCGCTCTTGTCTGTTTACTCTGCTCTTACTTGTGCTGTGACCACTTCAGAATTTGAGAATTGTAACTCTTAACCAAATTTTGTGCTGGAACTTGTTCGAAAAGGACGCAGCAAGGAAATATTCCATAAAAAAGAACCTATTGTAAAATGAGTATTTACGTTGATACATAGAATTAATAGGATTCTGCTGTTCTTCAAGTACACGTGGTGTTGCATGAGCAAAGTGCACCAGGTGAGGAATACCTGACTGAGAAGATTGAACTTGGTCTGTGTCAGAGTAAGAAGACTTTGATGTACTCCAATCACAATTACATGATGCTTTTCTCATTATTCTATTTTAGGTCTTATTGCCTCAGTTGCAGTGTAATTGAAGTTTGAAAAACCTACGTCACGAGCGCAAAAGTGACCTGATGACTAGACAGAACTGACCCGAGCACAGAGAGAACACTGTGGCACAAAAGACCAGCCAATCAGTGCATCGTTGCATCGATATGGCCAAAGTAATTGTGAAGAACAGGTAGGCGGGGTTTCAGCTCAGCTGTGGGTGTCATGGAAAAGGATTCAGTGCTCTACTCAGTACAGATCGGCCCCGTAGTGGAAATAATCGTTAAGAATAAATGGACTGCATTTCTATAACTCTTTTTAATGTTTGCCTCAAAGTCACCCAATCATACACACATTCACACACCGACAGCTGAGGTAACCATGCACGGCCCACTTGGTTGTCGGGAGCAATTTGGGGATAGGGTCTTGCTCAGGGACCTTCAACGTGGAGGAGCGGGGGATGGAACCGGCAATCCTTCGATCACTAGGAGATCACCCTTACCGCCTAAGCCACGCCGCCCCGGCCCCAATTTATTAATATTAACCTTCTGAACAAATGGTGGAGTTGTCTCCGGTCAGGGCCCCTGGCTAATAGGGAGTGTGGGTACGTTTTGTAATACTGCACTCTGTTATTTTGATTGGTTGTCGTGTTTTTTTGGTCGTTATTCATTTATTCTTGTCAGAACGCCACTGTAACCTCCAGAGAAATGTTTTTCTCTTTTGCCGTGGTCCACCATAAAGCTTGAATGACAGTAATGCGAAACCGAAGTGAACTGAATTCGATGGAATTGAAATGAATTGAATCAAAATGAATGCGCTTGTATGTCAGGGAGGAAATGAATGTTCCAGCAGAGTGGCGGG
>OMNV01029297.1:12938-31287 GCA_900303265.1 Brotula barbata
CAGTGTCCACTCTCATTTCCTGCTTATTAGTGCTGAGTGATTACGACAGCTTTTCTGGGAGTTAAATTCCCCCGGCTGTTTGTTCTCCGCTCACTGCAAGCTCCTCTACATCTGCTCTGCCCTATGTGTGTGCATGTGTGTGTGATGCTCCGTGTTCTTGTACGCCTCTATCCTTTCCCGTTTATTTTTCCACATCTCCATTTTTTTCTCATCTCAATCTGTTTATCGCCCACTCTTTTTCTCTTTCTCCTCGTCCGTCTCTTTCACTTTCTGCCTCAATCGTTTTTTCTTTCGCCTCTGCCCACACACTCTTTGGCGCGCACACACAAAGCATAACTTGCACAAAGTTACACAGAAATGGCCACACAGAGACTCAGACTGAAAGTTTTCCTTTCTCGCCTTGTTGTTCAAGGTCTCGTTAGAGCAGAAAAGCCCCGATGGAATGGCTGCAACGTGTTCTGAAATTCTAATCAAAAGGAAATGAGGCGGCAGGATCTCAACGCTTTCATTGTTAGAAATCGCACGGCTGGCCTGGGCGTGCTGTGCGTCAGGTTCTACTGTTAAAAATGAGAAGTGTAAGGTAGCGAGGATGGATGGTATCGTTTTCTATTTTCATTTATGTTTACCATTTAATGTTGATGTTTAATTTAATGTTGGAAATACAAAAATTTAGCAGCAGGCATTGTGCTGTGGTCTTATTTTCATTTAGTTTCTATGTTGATTTTGTTTTTATGTGCACGAGAACACTTTGGGCTGCATTCATCAACTGTGCATAAGAATGACTTTGATTGTATTCTCTGTGTACAAACAGCTTCCAGTAAGAACAGTTCGTTCTCACTGGATAATGATCGTAGGCACGTATGAAATTAACAAGTGGTCAGGAGCATTGGAAAGGAAAGTACCTATTTAATAAAACGGACAAAACATTAAACCTACAGTAGAAGACTTTGTAGTTATTTTGATAGAAAATGTCTCATACGTTCTGTTCATTTCAAGAGAGAGTGGATGGGAGAGGTGTGCTCGTGGTCACCCTGTGTGTTTTGATGTGCATTATGGCAAACTACAGGTCACTGTGGGATAGGATGAGAGGGTTCGTACATTTCTTACTATTCAAAGTACATTCTTTCATATTCTTGCAGCTGGACAAAGAGGCCAAGAGAAAAGCCTTTGTGACTGCTTAAACCACAATGTGTAGTGCACCGTGGTACGTTTGTGGGGCAGTCTGATCTCAGCTGTGTGGTCTAAAGTTCAGAGATTGGATATACAGCCCACATTTTTAGATTGGTAAATCCCATTCCCATGAATATATGGTGCTGGTTCTATGCTCTCCCTTGATTTACAACTTCTTATAAGTCTTTCAAATGTAATGCAACTGCATTTTCAACCTTTGTCCACCTGCATCACAATGTCACATGTTGACAAGGGGCATCAGGGGGATGCAAATGTGCTAAATCCACAAATAATTCCCCCCTGTACCTTTTGATCCGTCACCATGGCTCTCCTTTATGGTATCACATAAGGACTATGCATTCTCTCTTATTATGTGGGAATCTACAGGAATGTTTTCATGGCAATCCTACACCCACATAAATGTATCAGTTTCTACACGAGAGACATTAGGATCTCACAACATGCAGATGCTTCGCACCAGATGGTGCAGCTTAAGAAACGGCATCACAGATTTCCTTTTCTTTCTTCTTGATAAACGATACGGTCGACTTGTTTATACCATAATCAGGTCCATGCTTCTTTGTCTGATGTACTTTAAGTTTGTATTATGCTGTTTTCATGCAATGCCAAAATAAAAGTTTTTAAGTTGGAGAACTGGCAAATCCTGCTAACGGGAACATTTTTATAACAACTAAAAGAAGAGACTCAATACAGGAGTCTCACCTCTTACCGTCTGCTCATGACCAGCTTAATTCTAGGTGGTTTGGGAAAGTCCATTATTCCTCAATTACATCCAGTGGCTATGCTGATTCGTCAGAATAGACCTTTTTCCCATATAGACATTAAAACAGACCCATACGGTCGATTTGTTTTTGTTAGAAGATTTGCAGCTCAAGAACAGGCCTAAATATACTCCTAAATATAAGAATCCCAAATTTAATGATCTCCATCTTATCTTACCCCAGCATGATGCTCCGCTCCAGTAGAATGCTTCAGCCAGAGGAGGTAGCGTTCTCCTTTTACTCCTATCTGCACGGTTCTTATTCAGTAATCATTTTTTTCTTTATCCCAGTCAATTATCTGAGAAAAAAGAAGCTTTTTCTTCATTCTTGAAAAAGCGAACAAAAAATGAGTTGAAACGCATTGAACATAATATTAGTCTCGAGAGGCAACCTCGTTTAACTAATGATGCTAACATTTTATTGCAGATAGATGCATAGAGTCAATTAAATCATAAATCATCTTTGACAGGGTTGAATAGAAATATCTTCCACCTGTCCCTAGACGATTTAAGGTTTTAAGGTTCTGTCACAGGGTACAAATTCTTTACAGTTCTCCTATGGCTGTTGTTAAAACAAATACCAATCGTTCTAAACTTTTTTTGGTTTTCAAGAGGCACAAGACAAGGTTGTCCATTGTCTCCTTTACTGTTCTACATTGCTAAGGAGCCGTTAGCTGCTATAAATAGAGCTCATGAATGTATTACAGGTTTTAAGATTGGGAAGGAGGAGCACCTTATATCTTTGTATGCTGACAATATATTGTTGTATCTTCATGACCCTGTAAATTTCATACCTTTTATGACATCTTTATTTGAACATTTTGGGAAATCTGCAGGCTACAAAGTTAACTGGAACAAAATTAAGATAAGTTGGACTATACCTCACTGAAGAATTGGAACTTGTCCCTTAAATGTATTAAGTATTTAGTGTTGTTCATTCCTATAAAATTGGAAGATTTTTAGTCTGAATTACCTTCCACAAGTATCAGAGGTGTTGAAGAGAATTGGTCAGCTTCCCATTTCCCTTATGGGGTAGAGTGAACACAGTTAAAATGTCTGTTTTGCCTAGCTTTTTATATTTATTTCAATATCTTCCAACTATTCCACCACAATCTCTTTTTAAAGGGTACAGAGTCTGGTGTCTTCCTTTATTTGGAACAATAAATCCCTACGAGTATGGATGCCAGTGTTGTATTTATCGTGTGAATCTGGTGGCCTGAAGCTTCCCAACTTTTATTATTATTTTTTGTCGTCTCAGTTTACTCAGATTAAACAATGGCTTTTCAATACTTCATGGAAAATAATAGAATCTGTGGTTATTTGTCCACACAACTTGGATTATTTGCCATATATTGATTTTAAAAAAGTGGATAAAACCACTAAGAACCCTGTTGTGCTAAACAACCTCCGTGTTTGAAAATTGTCCCATAAATTATTAGGGAACATGGGATCTTTCTATCATTTGCTCAGTTTCAACAGAAATATGGAGTTCCTTCTTCCCATTTATTTATAATTTTTAAATTAAGGCACGTAGTAAATACTGAGCAAGGTTCTCTTCAAGGACCTAAGTCATCAAAAATTGATGTTATATTAAACAATAGGGAGGAGAACAAGGAAAAAGTTATTTCAAAGATTTACAATGCCCTTATTGAAATTCATCTTTTAAGACAGACGTGGGAACAAGACCTTCATAGAAAAAAACAGCAAGAGAGATTGTAAGAGCATTTATCAACCTTCCTACAAATCTAAGGCGTCAAGTAGGTCTATTTAAGATGATACATTTTACCGTACTCCAGAGAAATTAAATAAAATGAATAGTGAAATGTCAATTCTATGTTGGTGTTATAAGACAGAAAAAGGCATGTTTTGTCATATGTTTCGATCATGTGACTTAATTTCTTTATTTTGGAACCAAGTTGATATTTCAATGTTTACATGTATCTGTTCCCCTTTCAACACATTTACGTCTTTTAGTGACTGGTATGTCTGACAGGTGGATTAGCTATGAAAGCAAGTACATAGATGGAGCCTTGCTGGCAGCTAGAGAGTGTTTTGCTTTCATTGGAAAGTATCCAAAAACTCAGTTGTTATCCACCATGAGCTACCTCATGGTGAATAACATTTATTACGATAGATAGATAGATAGATAGATAGATAGATACATTCTACTACTACTTTCCTGAGGGGAAATCCTTAAAATATATAAATAGGAAAGGTAGATCCTTAGACTTTAGTTTGTCTTTTATCTTGCTTTTTCTTAAATATATTTTGAGATTATGATATGTTTATGACTGGGCTTAATCCTCATTTAGGGCTGGACAATGGCCCAATCTTACTGTTATGAAGATTAAATTGAATATAATTTATTTATTTTATTTTATTTTTACATAATTGACATAGCTCTGTTGTTTGGATTGATGATATGCAAACATCCTTGGACTGATAAAGTGGAACATGGTAGAAGTGTTACTTGATTGTCTCTGTTTTGTTTGATATCGCTCCCACTATTTTCTGTTGGTTCAATGAGGTGAATGTTAGTTTAAATATTTGAACCATATTGTGACGTGTGCTCACATCAAGAAAGACCCTTGCGATTGTCCTGATATGGATTTCAACTGTATCATCCGTCGTATTCAAATCGAATACTCCAACACAAGAAAAATTAATTTCAGTATTGACTCATGCAATCTGTGTTCATAATGTCCTGATTAACAGTTGAGTGGTTTAACAGTCACATGATTTGTACTTTGTTATAATTTGATATATTATTTCATTGCGTGGATTTTTTACAATTTATTTAACTTTTGAACTACTTCTCTCCCAAGTAACCTTAATTAACCAAAGAATATTTATGTTGTTTGCTTCTTCAGGTGTGAGGTAATAACTTGTAAAGCTATTTGTTTGCAGTAAATTCAGCTTCTTTAGTCATTCTTTCCTTGTCACTTTCCTTTAAGTCATTTACATGGAAATAACCAACCAAAAATTTTGCCCGAGCACCCCAGCCACCAGACCTACAACATTCTCTAGTGGAAACGCTGATATTTATATTCTACAGCGTGTTTTCTCTGCCCGGTCTTTTCACAGCGCGCCACTAAACTCCCACAAATGTTCCCATTAAATTATTCATGAATGAAGTGCAAATTATTCAAACCGTGAATGAAAAACCTGTAAATGGCAAAAAAAATACCTGGACTACCAACACCATCCAGCTCTGGAATAAGTTGTATACGATCAAAACAAACACTTGGGTTGCTCTGTGACACCTTAACGTAAAAATGCTGATGTCAGTTAAAGTTATGGAGTTCATTGAAGGGGTAAAGATTCCAGACAATGGTGATCACTGTTGTGTTCACACCTTATCTGTGTTGATATGACACAAGCAATAATTTACAGGTTTGTGCTATTAGGAATACATTTGGAACGGGATTACATAATGAACTGCTACAGCGCAGTAAGAGGCAATCCAGATGAGCTGCTAATGTGAAACAAACTTTTTCACAGCCTACCAATTAAATTGTCTTATCGGTCTCTCAATCATGGTAAAATTTCCTCCTGCTACTTGAAGCTGGTACATTCAGTCTCTTCTTCCAGAGCTGTAATAAGTGACCTCTTCCTCTATTTACATCAATCTACTTTCCCTACAGAGAAGCCACATTTCACTCATTTGTGCCTAAAAACGACTTCAAGCGCTTTGTGAACATGGCCCTTAGTTCTAAAGTATTATGTTGAGCTACAACTAGAATTGTACAACTAAAGGTTGTGCTGAGACATCACATGGAATAGGACTGTTCGTTAGCGGTAACATCATCGTGGCATCATTATTTTTCTTGTTGTGGAGTTGAGTTTTGTATATTATGATATGTGCTCCTTTCAGAGCACAGCTGATGCATCCCATTAAAACACAGTCAGTCTTTTCCAGCCTGATAGTTCTTTTGTTTTTTCGTGGTGTTTCTTGCACTTTGACGCGTTTTTTTCTCTTAGCAACCAGTCGGTAATTGCGTCATCCCATGGAGCTGATTAATTTACTGTTGTGCTTTTGTTGTATAATGTTTAATCACTCAAGGTAATTTCTGGAGCAAATAAAATGTCTTAAATGACTCAATTAGAATTTTAATTTTGAGCTTAGAATAATTGCTTAGATCCACAGGGGACAGAGGTTTGTGTGTGTGATGACACTTACACTGTGGAAGGCAAATATTGATTGATTGTGATAAAGGTGGAAAAAATTTACGACACAAACCTTAAAGCACATTTGTAGTGTGCCGGCACACTTGAACACAATTTCGGCGTTGTAAACCACACACCAGCGTGGAGAAGGTCACACGTGAAAAAAAGCTTAGACAAATGTTTTGTTTGGTGATTTTTGCACAAATGAAAGTAGGATCTGTTCTTTTCTGATTTTTAATACTGCATACACATTTCCTGTATTTTATTACTCTCTAGTTGTATTCTAACAAAGAGATAGATAGCATTGCTAAAACAACAAATCTAATGGTGGCCTCAGACTTTTGCACAGTACTGTATATACAGTATACAGTATGTGTCTACATATAGGAATCAACATAATTAATTCACACCTTTGAATCAAAATTATTTGTGGCTAATGAATTCCAAATTGTAACCAAAAACAGACGGAGGCGTTCTAGGAGGGGCAAGTTTTGTGTTATCCTCCAGACAATCTGATATATACACACATACATTAACTATCTGTATGTTCTGTCACAGTGGCTCAGTTAGTTGTGACGCGCTGTACCGAGAAAGAAGAATCATTATGAAGTCTTGCTTAATTTCTCTCCACCTGTCTCCGCGTCCTCTTGCGTACAAGATTTGCTAAAGTGTGGCTCAGAGTTTGGGTATTGATGTTAAGTCTGTTTCTATAAATACTGTTGTATAAAGTGGTCTATGCAAGTTTAGAGCCCGGTTGTGTATGTACAACTGTTATAAAGACGATTTTGGAATATTCTAATCGTTGTGACTTTTTCACTGGTTTCCACAACATAAGATTGAATGGAAACGACTCAAGAAGATGAAGGTTTATGCTGGGTTTCTTGAAAAAATCAAGATCAAAATAGAGGATTTTAATGCAGCAAACCAAGCATTAGCATTCCCAGTTACACTAGTGGAACATTGACTTTTAAACCTGTGACCTCTTCATCCTCTGTGTATCTTTGTCTAACAGGGGTTGAACCAGATGTGGAAAGACGTGCAGGTGGGATCTGATGGCGTGCGGAGAAAAGATTGGCACGACTATGAAGCAATGAGGAGAGACGCCGCTCGCACAGGTTGGTCCAAACTGTTTGCTGATATTGTGCTCCTCTTCAAAAGCCATAATGAAAATGATTTTAAACCCATATATGCAATATAAACATGCAAATACAAAAAGGAACTTGTTAGAGTTCATACCCCTGCCAAGGCTGAAAGTCCAATTGTCTCTCTGGCTATGTCTCTCAATGAGGAAATATGTCTAACGTTTGACTAAACGGTGATCACTCACCTAGTGACAAATCAGCAAACATACGTTGAATTTTCTGAACTTATACACAAGAATTTATTACATTAATAAAGTCATGGAGGTTACCAAAATTTGAGACCTGAGCTGGAGGAAATTTGATTTGTGGCGGATGGAAACGGCAAATGATGATCAGGATGTGGCTTTATTCAATGAGAAGGGAACCAGCTGCAAAATGAAAGTGCATTTTCTGAGACCCTTTTTGGTCCTCTTAGCATTGATAAAATATCAGACCTCATATTGTTCATGTCAAAGAAGATTGTGTTTTGTTGCGTTTCCATGGTAAGCTTTGAGCTTTTTTTCATCATAGCATAAAGTGCAAAGCAGACTCAGGCCTCTTTGATTTCACTTTGCATGAATCAATCGAAACACCAAGCGTGTGTTTTGTGTCCTTTTAAATGGGCTCAGTTCAGCCATAGACCTGAGACCACTTGAAGCACTTAAACAATCTTGGTGTGACACCTCCCTCAAGGCTTGGGTTTTATTTGATAAATTTTGTAGAATTATATGTAGCGCTTTCAGAAAACAAGCCACCCCCCCCTGCACGACTTCAAAACTCTGTGCTTTTCCCCTTCAGTCTTTTCAGCTGAATTTCTCTCTCTCAGATGCAGTCTGAATCAATGCTCTCACTACAGTTCTGAGTTCATAATTAAACCCAGTTAATCTTCAACAATAAGCATCGATTTGTCTCTGAGCCCTTTTCAGGGAAATGCACTTTTGCTCTCCCAGCTGTAACAGCTTTTATATGGAATTAGTAGATACTTATGTGCCAGATGTCGGGGATTTTAGTTAAGAGGACCCAAGTGTTGGTATCGCTTGTGCTAACCTTGAGGATAGAACGGAGGCGTCTGGTTGCCATGTTCCAGGATGGGCTCAGTTCAAGACCTATTTCAGTTTTACCAAAGGCATCCGCAGTGACTAAAAAATAATCTATGGAGTCTCCATAGCTAATTTGACAGAGGAGTGAAGCGAATCGTATCATCAGCGTAAAGGTTTACATTTGCTGGGTCTCTATGTTCGTGTATTACAGCTTGACATCAGTGTCTGAAGTGTCTTGAAGGGACAGACTTTTCTTGGCGCGCTCGGTCGGTTTTGTACATCATTTGGAAGACATCAAACTCGGGTGAAGTTCAAATTTTCATGCGAGGGGACAATATGGAACGACAGTTAAGATAAATTAGCAGAGTCAAGAGGAAAATCCATCCATTGATCCATTATCTATGGGAAAGTCAATTGCTGAATTACAACACGCTACCCAATTGTGTCATTTAATGCTGACGATGAAGCAGACACTGCTGTATGAATGTCTCCCATTTCAACCCATGCCAACCGAATAGGTTCTGGTCAGATTCAATACTCTCTACTCTGTTGGGTTGGGTCCGACACTCACACAAATTTGCTGGACTATGATCAGGTTCAGGTTGTGTCGGAGTTGGACAGCACTCGTGGATCACAAGGCAAGGTCAGGTTCAAAGCCTGAGGCCCCATTCAAGCCCACATGCATACTGTATTAACCTGTATTAACCTTATTACTGAGTTCTTCAGCATTGTGAAGAAGAGATCCAGTTTGTGAAATAGCTCTCGTGTAAAGCTTGTTAACACGTTCACTGCAACTCAAAATAGAATTTGCATTCTAGCAGATTTACCAAACATTTAATGTTACACCTTGAGGTTTGTTTTTACCCTTTAGTGAGGTGGAGAATACCATTTAGGTGGACGATGCAGCAGTTTATTGTGCAGCAAAAATACAACATTAAGTAGACAAGTTTATCTCTGAAATGAGCTATTAAAGTCAGGAGTTATTTTCCACAGTTGTTACCTTCAGGAATACAGACAAATCATTTCTGCCTAATGGAACGAGGCAGCACGCTTTGATTCCATGCTCCACTCTGACTGTATATCAGCCCATGTGTTTGTGTGTATGATTGTGTGTGCAGATTATTGATGAGTGGCTAATGAAACATGCAGCACAGTGTAATTTGATGCACTCCTGAAATGAGCCCTGTTTTGATACGCTCTCTCTCTCTTTCGCTCTGTGTGTGTGTGTGTGTGTGTGTGTGTGTGTGTGTGTGTGTGTTAGGGGCTGTCTGATTAGGCGTTTGTCTGTGTATACATGTCATACATTGCTGATGGCAGATCCTCATTCACTTGCTTAATCCTGGTGAAACCGTTTTTTCCATATAAATCAAAGTTGTCAAGATGATTGATCAATCTATTGATGGATGTAGAACCAGAGAGTGGATCGTGCACACGGTTAGAATCTCATCAATTACCCTTGAACCTCTAGTTGAAAGTCAGAAATGATGAGGTTATCAAGGTGGTGTATTCCAAGTTAGGTAAACACAAGAGCTTGTCGCCCTCGCTTTCCTCAGGAAAACCATGACAACCACCACAAAGTCCTGTCGTCCTTTCTATTATGTTATTTGAGGGCTTTTACTGAGTTTATCATGTTTATTTGCTGAACTCTCTATAGTTTTTCTCTCTCTGTTCATATATTTGTGTGTCTCCTGTAGGTAACGGTGAACAGGGGAAGCCATTTCCTCTGACAGAGGCCGATCGGGTCGATCAGGCCTACAGGGAGAACGGCTTCAACATCTATGTCAGTGACCGGATCTCCCTGAACCGCTCTGTTCCCGACATCCGACACCCCAAGTGAGTTATGCGTGTGTGAGAAAGGAGTGGTGGAAAAGGATTTAGTATATTCAAGGCCTTCATCATACTGGACAGTTGTCAGTTATGCTGTAATTCTCTTAATCACCACCAGATGTCAGTTTGATGGGAGATGTGGGAGTATTAGTCTGTAAACAATGAGTGAACAAAGAGGCAAGGACGGAGGGAACAGAGTAAGCTAATTTAAAAGAATCAATTCAAAAAACAGTTTGTTAGCTGTTAATTTTTAAGTTAGCAGCTAACAAGCTAAGCTATTGTTATGGATGAATAGCTGCTCTGTCCATCTTGACAGTTTTATCTTATATCTTTGTCTTGTATACACTTATTTGTCTGTTGCTTTTGCAAGGACAAAATTAATGACTATGTTCTATGGAGCCATAATATCTGAAAGAAACCAATGATGGAATTTAGACCTGGACTATCGCACACTAACACACATTGAAGAGGGAAAAACGTGGGCTCTGGTTGGCTGTGAGCATCGTGGAAAAGGAAGCAGAACAGCTAGCTTCTACTTTGATTTGTGCTTGTCTGAAGCCGCTGATTTAGAGTGGATGTTTGCAAAAGTACCTCTGTCTGAGAAGTGGCAGGAAAAACTGTTAAAGCGAAAACAAGCTTTTTGAAAGTTTGCAACATATTTTTCAGAAAGGACCCGTCCAGACTGCTGTGAACCGTGTCCTCCCTTCGATCACAGAAAGGCATCGTAAAAGTCCTTTAATAACAGCTCGGCTTCGGCCTGAGAAGAACCTTCCTCAGACACTTGACCCTTCCTTTTCTTTCATGTGGAAAGCAGCTTTGAATGCTTTTCCTAGGAGTCTTTCATCCATGTTTAGAAATTACAGACCTTCCTTGACCTTACACATCTCCTGGGCCAAACCGTCTGGCCGAGACCTGCTGAGAATAAATTCTACTGCTGTAAACCTTCAATCACTAATTGGACCAGTTATATCGTTTGTAAAGAGTTGACAGTTTGGCTTTGGAGATGTGCTATAGGAAAGGTGATGGGGTTTTGTAAAGGGAAAGGCTCCATCCTCAGAGAACCATGAAAATGCCAGTCTAAGTTATAGTGGATTGCCTTTGCATTCCTTTTCAGTGGTGCGGAAAAGTCATTAAAAAAACATAATTTCATTCTATGGAAAGCATTCGGAACGCTGGTATTGACATGTGGCCGTGTACTTGTACTTGTAGGTTTCGTCAAGGAGAAAATGTAATTCCAGAGGGTCTCAATGGTAGACGTTGGAGATGTTCTGTTCAGGGTCAGTCTGACAGACAGACGGACCAATTGACTCATATTCTTATTGTTGCGTTTGCTGCAAACAGAGCAGACAAAGGCGAGGTGGTGTTTCCTTATAATTGTAATTAATCTTGCGGAAAACTGCTGAGAGCGGCTCCTCATGCATGGTATTGATCAGCCTTTGATCGATAAAGTTGCTGCAAATGAATTGAGAAAATGAGCAGTAAGTCTGACCTACTTCTGGTCTTCTCTTCATCCATCTCTCCTTCTTTCTGTCCTTCCTGCTTTCTTCTGACTTCATCCTCAGCACCATTGCACAAAATTGAAAATCATTATCTGAAACTACAACCACTAGTCTTTATCCATCTCTCAAAGGTTTCACAGGGATCGATAGAAACATTAATGATGTGTCTGTCTGCCTGCCTGTGATTGTTAAGATGCAGTATGTTCATATTAACGTGAGATTTCTGTGATAAACTGGTTTTCTTAAGGCTGCACGATATGGAGAAAGTTGATCCAAGTTCAGTAGTATAGCTCAGTATGATGACATCTCCCCTGTACAGACTGACAACAACAAACTGTTAGTGAGCTCTATGGGAAGATGAGGGGGTCCCCAGAAAACCTTTAACTGGAACTGAGGAACTGAGATGTGCCCTAACTTGTTGAATGATGCGATACCAATTAGTTGAGCAATATGTTCAAGATTAAGATTAAGATTTTCTCCACTTGTCCATGCTGCAAGTACCCAGCACAAAGTCATACTGGTTATGGTCCAAGTTTCACATAACTAATCACAGATGAGCTTTGTCAAGTATAAGACTATTTTCCTCACAGACGGTAGCTACCATCCTGAAACTTCACACACAAACTTGTGCATGTAGGCTTTTTGTTCTTCTGGTGTGTGATGATGGAGGAGGGTGACTGGGCCTCATTTATCAATGTTTGCATAGCAGAAAGCATAGCAACAAAATAAGAAAACTTCCCCTTTTCCCGCATAAAAATGGATTTAGTGCCTTATAATGGAAGCTTTCTCATCAAGCTCCCATCATAAGTGAGGCTTAGATGATAGGGTTATCACCTAGCGATGGGAGGGTTGCCGGCTCGATTCCCGGCTCCCCCTTGTCGAAAGTCGCTGAGTTAGACCCCAACCCCAAATTGCCTCGACAAGCAAGTGGGCCTTGCATGGTTACCTAGGCTGTCGGTGTATGAATGGGTGAGTGTGAGGCAAACATTGCAAAGATATTTGGACAAAAGCGCCATAGAAATGCAGTCCATTTACCAAACCTTTGTGCGCCAAAAACATCTCTGCAACAACTTTGTCATGTATGGAAATATGTCGGCAAAAGTAGACACTTGACCAATGAAATTGTTTGCTTTGTATGATGTCACATTTTCCAAACGTTGTCCTGACTTAGGCTGAAAAATGAGTGAAAGCCTGCACCCCGTTTGATATGATAAAAAGAGGGATTCACCTATGTTTAGACCAAACGGCTACATTTACATGCACAGTTTTGAGCAGGAGCAGAGAAAATCCGTGTGCAAATCATGCACTCTGCCAGATGATGCTCTCAAATAATGGCAGCAAAAATAACGCCATAGCATGAAATTTGGACCAAAATGTTGCTGTTGAAGCTCGACAGTCAGCCAAAGGTTGATGGGTCAAACTTGAGGGATCTTGCAAAATGCAAATACTTGATGTCTACAATTCTGAACTCTCAAAGTCGTTAATCTCTATACGTGAACCGTGGTGTTTAGATGTGCCAGTAATTTAAAATCTCAATCAATATGTGTGCAATAATCTTGTTGAGGCGTTGACTTGACAACTACTAATTCCCTTGAATTATTAATATATTAACATGTTGAATGAAAGACCCTCATAACTCTTCTCTGACCAGTAGACACACACACACACACACACACACACACTTCCTGCTCCATCCCGCATCTGCCTCTGTTGATTGGCAGGCTGTCTGTGCCCCCAAGGCACCCAGGCCCTGGTCTGGTACTGACGCATTCGATTTCTCTGCGCTGACAAGATTTAATTGAAGGACACACGCGCACACACACACACACATACACACACATGCACTCACCTCCACTCCCTGTGGAATTGGACAGGGTTTGTTAAGATTCGCTGGCCTGCTGCCTGTCGATCAGTCAGCCTGTCTGTATGCCAGCGTTCATATCTGAATAAATAACACACAGGCTGACGTTCACACACACACATCGACCGACACACTTCACTACACACTTCGCTCTGTCAGTGAGGGTGCGTTACTCTCTCCCATGATTAGCTCCTCTGTTGGGCTCTGAGCGTTTGCTGTGTTTATTGTGTGCTTGGTGATTGCTGTAAGCTGTCATCGCAGCATGTGTTAACGTCCGATAACAACGGTACGCTCTGCAAATAATAAAATTACAGCCGTCAGTGATGCAGGAGGAAGTTGTCATGAGTGACTCCGCTGGCCTGCGTGCTATAACCTGTCTGAGGAGCTATGGAAAGAACAATGACCACCAAAAATACGCCCAAGCATCCAGCAAGCTGTATCAATTCGTACTAGGTTTCTGTATTGCTCATCTCATCAGTTTGATATTTATGCAAAGACTAAGGGGCTCTTTCATAAGCAAAGAAAGCTGGTAGCACAGTGTTACCGTAAATAAGCAGCATGCTGTGTTGTGCAGTGGGGAAACAACGTCGAAGCTTTTCAGGATACTCACAGTACACAGTAGTTAAGCTCTAAACCAAGCTACTCTCAGAATAGCTACATTACAAGCTCCTTAGAAAGAGTAGCTAACTACAGCTAACTATTGGAGCTTCTTTAAGGGGCAATATGGAATATTTGTGCTGTTATGCTATTTTAAATTAACGCAAAAAGGAAAGAATCACAGTCATCCAAATCCTTTTGTTACCTGTGTTATGATTTGGATCACTTTGGATGTGTTTTTTGAAAAATTAGAATCCTTTTTTCAGACTTTCACTGTAAAATCATCTATAAATGTAAATGTGTACCGTGAGACATAACAACAGCTGGATATGAAGGCGTAGATGAACCTGTCGGGGGGTCGGAGAGAAAGCAAATGCCGCAGCAATAATAAATGACAGCAAACAGATTGAATGGTGGGCCAGGGAAAATTGCTCCTGGTTTCGCTGCGCTGTGCCGAGCCGCTATCTTCCAGTTTGTTCCAATCCATCCATATCAGCCCCAATCCCTGCATGAGAAAGGAAGCAACAGGATTGTGAATTAATCAAATCTTTCTTCCCCCAATAAAAGGAAAACTGATGGAATAAACACAGCTCGTTAATTCTTCCTGACGTTCTTTCTGTTTGATCTGTGTGTGTAGCTGTAAACAGAAGCTGTACTCAGAGAAGCTGCCCAACACTAGCATCATCATCCCGTTCCATAACGAGGGCTGGTCATCCCTGCTGAGAACCATTCACAGCGTGCTGAATCGCTCTCCACCACAGCTCATCACGGAGGTCATCCTGGTCGATGACTTCAGCGACAAAGGTACTGAGGACACACACACACACTCTCTGAACCCTGGTTTGTCTGTATGTCTGTTAGTCCTGCAGTAGACTACTAATCTGCACAGGGTGGCCCTGTTCATACTGGGATAGAGCCCAACCCTCCCCGTGCATACACCCCCTGCTGGTGAAGTTTCTCTTCAGCATGTGGAGTTGTACCAAAGCAGTGGTTGTGCGAGCTCTCTGTACAGCTTGAGTGTTGTTTTCATGGAAGTGGAACCTCCTGAGAGGTCGGGGTTCACGGCAGTGACGTATAAAGGAAAACCATCAAACTGATGCAGATACTTGATGCTTGATGAATCATCACACTTTCACCTAAAGAATTACTTGTGGATTATCAGGACAATGACGTCATGATGTTTCACCCCGCAGTGCAGCAACAACACACTAACTACTGGCTTGCTATACTGTGGTGAAGCTCAGTACTTATCAGTCAATCCATACGACACGCTCTCAGCTCTGTGATATGTTTCAGCAGTCACAATTCAAAGGTACATTTTTCTACAGTCTGAGCTGCCTGATGCATTATATGTATGTATGCTGAATGGAAGACTGGCTCATATTAGTTCAGCAAAAAGAGAAATTAATCTCCCACTGAGCATCAAGTGCCTGAATATTCAGTGCTGAATTCAGTCATTGTAAACAGTTGGAAGTGAGTAAAAAAAAAAAATAATACATTGATGGTGATGTCTACGATAAATTCTGTGGACTTTTAAACGTGGAGCCTCTCTCTGTGGCCTTTTGCTACACTGCACTGTTTGAGCCAATCAGCCAGTCAATTCACCACAGCCCTGCTGAAGGCCAGCTGAAAAAACTTGTGTCTTGTTCGCTCGGCTCAGCTTGGTTGGTCGGCGTTGAGTGTAGAGGAAAAGGAAGCAGGGTGCTGCTCCTAAGATCTATTGGTCCCTTAACACTGTGGGCCTGAATTGTACAAAGTACCTCATTTGTGTCTTTAATTAATTGTATTTCTGTGTGTGTGTGGGTTTGCGTCTTCACATATGTCAGTTCTTCAAGTAAGCATCTACTTTCCTGTGTGTTTGTTTTTGTGTATTGTCCCTCTCTCACCCCATCCTGCGGGTTAAGAAAGCGTTTAATTCCTTGTTAATTACTCCTCTTTGCCACAGTCCCTCGTTGAAGGATGTGTTTACCTCGTCTCCACGGTAATGAGATTCTCTGTAGCATCAGACTCGTTTAGAGTTTAACACCCATCACACACTCACAGAGAGGTTTGGAAAGCAGTCTGGGGATCTAAATCATCTTAAGTCCTGTCATTTTATTTTCTCACATTTGAAACACACAGATACACAGAAACACACACACACGGGGCTGGCAAGGTTTGGGTTAGGTTGAAATGCACATGAAGTTGAGTCGCCACTAAAATCTAACAAATCGACATAGCCATGGTTGCTAGGTGACGGTGGCCGTGGTTCATGTTTGAGCTCCAAAGGCAGAATGAAGCCGTTAATGACAGTCAATAATGAAGAGGAGTCATCAGTAAAGAAGAGAATCATGAACAGTCGTTTAAACACCACATACATGCCTAATACAAGCCGTTAATAACTCTTAAGGTCGTGTATGTAATTAAGTCATATATATACTGAAAAACATTATGTGCAGCACAGAAAAATGTACACACCATATGTTAAGCCTATAAATACTAGTATGCATAGAATGTGTACAGTGAAATACTATGATGATAATATAATGACGAGATTCTCAGGAAATAAAAATATCAGAGTTGGCTAATTTGCGTGTATTATCTAAAAAAAAATCAAAAAATTATTTTTCAAAACCCTTGAATTTTCTGCATTTTTCAGACTGCAGCCACCGGGTTTTACTGTGCACAACATGGTACTATAATTGAGCCTCATCTCAGCTACAAAAATTTATTTTGGTACTTGACCATCAAAGTGTGTACACGCATACACACACTCACACTCTTCTCTTCAGTTTGCCAGTTTTGCTCAGTTAATCTTTGTTGTATTTCTGTGCACACATTATACCGAAGAAAAGTATAACGTAACGCTTGTCCTCCGGCAAATGAACTCTGAATGAGACACATTTTACTACTGAAGCTTTCTGTCAGATTACACGTGTTAGCTCATTATAGAAATTGACCTGCAGTTTTATTAGTGCTCTAATTAAAGGATTCCTCTTGGTGAGGCCTCATTATCCACATCATCAAACAGCTGTGCAGCGTCACAGCTGCAGCAGCTAAAAGGAAACCGGCCTCACCTGGCTTTCACGTTCACCTATTTTTTCTCATTAAATACAGATGTCAGTGTGTGCAAGTGTGCGTGCGCACGGTTTTATAAATCAGATTTTGTTCTTTGGGTACCTCGTTTCTCTGTTCTCAGTGTATATAATATTTTAGTCTGCATTTCAGGCAACGCTTTATAAATGAGACCCTTTGTAAGTGAACATCAAATATCTACAAACACGCTCCAACAACTTACAAAAACAAAAACCTATTTTCCATGAAAACCCAAAAATGTTTTATATCTGCACTCCAGTTTTCCATTATCAGGCCCAGTTGAGTCGGCGTGGGGTCACGGTGAATTTCTCAAACCAAAACCGAGCCTTGGAGTTTCTCCTTTGATTGCAGCTTTCGGTTCAGGCTGTCAGACTTCCTGTTTATCTCGCCGCTCTTCCGTCGTCGTCGCTCTGCTGGAACCGACTGAGGGACAGCCAGCCGCCCAGGCGTGACACTGAGTTACAGACGGTCAGCGAGTGTTGATATCACAGCTGACAATGTCTCTTTTATACCTCCTCCTCCTGTGCTTGCCTTCCCTCAGCCCTCACCTGCTGTCTTCAACTCTGTGTGTGAATCGTTGAAAATCCTACATAAAGAAATACTGAATTCTCAAACTTTACAGGATTGTGCTACTAGATTAAAAATGACACGGCAATTACTTGTGATGTGTCTTTTCTGCATCAATGCAGTTGAAATGACGCCTGCAGCAGGAAACCAACAGAGGCCTCATTACAGTTCATACCGCCACCAAGTCTCACAAGTCCTCTAATGATGACCTTCATCTCTTAATGGTGAAATTGAAGAGATTAGTACTGAAACATTAGTGAAAGTCTGATCATTCTAGTGTCCAGGCACCCTGTTTTATATGATAAAAAGAGGGATTTCAGTATGTTTACACAAAACAAAAAGACAACTGGAGGCCCATACTCACATTTTAGTAGTCATGGGTTGAATAAAGCATAGCTGTTCTGAGACTGGTGTATTAAGCTTGATGACTGAAAAACTGATAAAAATATTGCGAATTGCTTACTATGTTGAGTAATGATGAATAAGATTCCTACAATCTGCCCCAAATATTCAAGTCTGGCTCCTCTGTCCACAAAGTTTTGCCAAAATTGCATTAGAACTTTTTGACTCCCCTTATCCTTGAAATGTATTTTAATGTGATTCACGTGTTTAAGAAGGTTTGAGTTTGCTGGGAAGAGTGGGGG
>OMNV01029297.1:31307-43430 GCA_900303265.1 Brotula barbata
GTGGGGGGGGGGGATTTGTGTGCTCTGTGTACATGCTGTCGTATTTTTGTGCGTTCGCATGTGGCAGCTTAGTTTCGGTGGATGAGCGTGAGCGATGAATGTTGCTGCTGCTTTAGCCCAACTTATTTCACGCATTTATGGCCAGCCGGGACAGGAAAGCAGCTGTAATGTGTCACACACCATACAAAAAAAAAAAACAGCCGCTTCTTCTTCACATCAAGGGACAAAATGATGTGAGGGAGGCTAGGAGAGCTGATGTCGGCAGTACGATTAGATGCAGCATGAGCCAGAGCCTCTTCAGTCTCCAAAGTCATGTGACCTGCTGGACTGTTGTCAGTGTGTTGACAAAAGACAAAAACATTTCCATCGTTCTGATAATGCTCAGGAGTTGTATGTGATATAATTCAGGGATGTCGCTATCAGCTGTTATGATTATCGATGAATTTTTTTGGGGTTGAATCCTTCAAAGTATCACAGCATTTGAAAAATGGCAAATTAAATTATTCTGGAAGTAAATTCCACGTTGTTCACACTTGTATTGGGCTGCATATCAAACTAGGCTTCACTGAACAAAAAGAGCACAGTAGGAGTAGCATTAAGAAGTACAGAAAAGGCTCTGAAAAAAGCTGGTTTAAAATTTTACAGTTCAGAAGAACAGGTGCTTTTTTAAAAATTCAACACAACTTGTGACTTCTGATGAAACTCACCAGACATTGAAACAGACTCATCAGCCTTTGGCAGCACCGATTTATAGCAGAGAAAATGTATACAATAAAATGTGTAAAAAGATATTATAAAAAGTATTAAAGTGTGTCAAAAATATTGGCCAAAACAGTTATAAAACCAGAGCAGTAAATGGTGCACTTTTGAAGACGTGTTATGATCTATGTAATAATGTTTTACTTTTTCATAAGTTAGAAGCGCAGGGACACTTGGGTGTCTTCTATGACGCTCATAAACATGAAAACACAGCAGATAGTATAGTTCCCAAACAGAAGCCGAGACATGTGCAATACTATTTTGTGTTCCTGTCTGTTTGTTTTAGTGTGAAATCCCATACAAACAGCGCTTCGGGTCTTCTCTTGCTCTTCGTGTTTTAGATTGAAGTAATAGTTGATTGTCATCGAGTACTCTGATGAAATGTGTTCGTTCCAACACTTGATGGAATTGTAGGTAACATTGATTGATTGATATTATTGAGAATAAGATCGTTTTGTCTGGTTGTTTTTATTCAGTTTCCCTGCAGCCTCAGTTCCTCTGATGGAAACCTGCCATTGGAGGATTGATTGATTGTCCAATTACTTTCCCACTTTCTGGCCCCCGATGGGATCAATTGAGCAAATGGCTGCGATAGTTCATTTCAAACGAGGAGCGGCCTGTACTCTGCTTTTGTGTTCTCTTACTCTTGATGTATTTCCAGTCAATGTGGAGCTGTTTGTAGTGATGTAATCTCACAGCGAGCGTCTCAGCAGGCCTCCAACCTGGAAACACCAAAGTGCTCCGTGACTGGCGGGGCAGAAATGTGTCACACATTAAGAGCTAAACAGCAGGTGATTAAATGACTTTCAAAGCAAAATCTCTCTCCCATAGTCGTCCCTGCCAATGCTGGCATAATTGTCACCAACAAAGGTTCATGTTTACAAAGTATTAAGGGACGGCTAAAGTGCCATTTTGATTTGAATTTGATGAAATGAGCAGCTCCAATCGACTTCATCAGCCTCATTGGCCCTGCTGACTTTCAGACCAAAAACAGCGACGTCAGCTCATGAGTGCGTTGTACACATCCACACATAAGCAAACACAGCATAAAGTCCATGCACACATGCTCAGGGTGCGGCCCATCACGCTTCTAATCAGCAATCAATTAACAAAATGAATTTCAGGACGGTTTAATTAAAGTTTTCTTTGCTTTGGCTGCCTTGCAGGGCAGAGCTGCTTTGAAGAGTCTTATCACCAGCAGCAGCCTCACCATCTGCATGACGGAGAGGAAAAATAGAGGCAGCTGAGATGAGGAGATTACAGAAACGTAACAAAGACTTTACAAAGTTGAGCGTTTATTCATGTGTGTCAGGGTGTGTTTTCGGGCGAGCTTGTCGAGAGATAACAAGGTAATGGTGCTGAGGGAGAGTCACGAAGGCAGAGGCTGAGAGGGAGACAGATAGCCGAGGAGCTAATTGAGTGAGATGGAGAGCCATCGATTCAAACGTCTGAAGAGACGGGGAGAGGACTTTAATTTGCATGGAGGACCAGATGAGGACTGCTGTTGTTCTGTTTTCCTTTTTCACTTTTACACAAAATTCAAACAACATGCTTGTCGAGCTTCATTTGTGATGCACGGCAGAAATTGTACGACTGGATTTTGATGAGTCATATAACTATTTTACTTTATATCGAGCATCATCATCCTCTCACACACGCATACAGTCAGGGGAGAAGGAGAGCGAGATAAAGAGCAAACAAGGGGGTGAATTGTTAAATCCTTCCGTACCATCCATTCGTAAATGACGAACCGTTCACTCAGTGATGACAAGTAAATATTGGGATTGGAAATCAGTCTGTAGAGCCGCCAAGTCCCCAGGTCTCTTGAGTGACAGCATACTTTCCCGTATGTGGGGGAATTCAGGGGGAGAACGTCAAGCATCGCTTACAAAAACGTGCTGTGACACTTTGACAAGAGCCTGAAGCCAACTGTTGCTTCGTTCATCTGCCACCACCTTTTCACGTTTGAGCCCCAAGTGAGTCGATGAAAGAGGCAGCAGCAGCAGCACAGGAAACAAACACTGGAAGACAGCTGAAGAAGGCACAGTGACAGTGCAGGGAAGTGTACTTACTCAATTACTGCACTGAAAACAAGTACAATTTTGAGGTAGTTGCAGAATGTACTTCCATTTTAAATAATGTAGTCAGTCCTGGGGTCATATTTGCTACAGATGGATTTTGTGCATCTGGGTTCTAAACTGCGTGTTTGCACCAACATAGTAGAGATGGGACTATGGATTGATGGAAATGGAGGAAGAAGTGATTTAATATTGCTACAGGATAGCAAACTGAGGCGGATTTTTAACTGATTGAGAACAATTTGATCAGAGAGAGAGAGAGAGGAAGATCAGATCAGATAAGTGTAAGGCTATTCTGAGAGATCACAGTGAAGACACCACAGCAGCAATGGGACATTACATTACATCATTACTTTTCACACAGCCGCATTCAACACTCACTTTCATTAACTTGGCAATAACACACAACCCTTAGTTACATGGAAGCATTTGTCCATAAGTTTGTCACGTACTGATTTTTATGAGGGATTAATGCAGCACTGTTGTAAAATACAGGTGTTAGAATTTATTTGTCTAAAATTCCTGACTTTTATTGTTGACCTGTGGAAACTGGAACAACACCAGTATAACTCAATGCTTGGACACACAATGTCAGTTAAAATTTGCTGTTTTAAATGTTGTTTTTTTTATTCACTCCAGTTTGTCCATTATTTCACTACAAAATATCCTTAAGTAAAATACGTCGTAAAAATAAAATATAGGTGCAATTTAAAAAAAACAACCAACGTATATACACAATGCTACACTAGTTTAATTCTGCAAAGTATGCTGATCCACAGTGCTTCCCTTATGCTAATGAGCCCACCGGTGTCAGATTTCCAACACTTTGTTGTATGCGGTGCTGCACGAGCCAATGAAAATCACGTTGTTAATAAATACAATGTGTGCAAGAGCAGATTAAATTTTCCACATGAATAAATCAACTGGTCAATGAAGTGGGCTTGCTGATCAATGTTAAACACAAGTGCCAAATTTCATGCTGCTAACGTGTACTGAATTTTCGACGACGGTTTCATGAATAGCGTACCCGACGCACAAATGTAAATACCAGCATAAAACCCCTTTAAGTACAAACGATAAATGATGCCCAGAGACATTTATGAGTGCATGATGGATGTTTTCTACCCTGAAAGACGTCTTAAACTTGGTGCTATTTTATAAATGACCCCCGCTTTTCAACACAATTGCACAACGACAGCTGTTGCCACATTTGTTTGGATGCTCAAGTGCATTTTGAGGCAAATAGCAGTTTTGGGATGCAATGACTTTTACACGCAAGAGAAAAGTTTCCCATTGTGTTTTCGCTACTTTTAAGGATTAAATGATTTCATCCCCCGCTGGCTGTGCCGACTAAATTAAAGCTTGGATTTATATTGCAAACGTGTTCCGTGAGCGATTCATTCGTCTGCACCGCCCTGTGAAATGACCCCAACTTCCCCCACACCTCAGCCCCCCAATCTCGTCTCCGTCAATTTCTAATAAAGACTAATGCGTTTGCCAACATCAGCTTGCTCTCATTAGCGTGATTAATTGCCTCCTTGGTTTCGGTAAACACTATGAGCTGTACTTCAATTTATTCAGGCAAAATTAACCAATCATAATTAAATGCTGCGATCTTCCTCTCTCACCTCTCCCTCATCACACATGGGGCAAATGTTCATGGATTAATTTTCCCAAGCTTCCTGTCATTAGCAGGCTGAGATGCAGGCCGAGTGTTTACGACAGGCCTGGCTCGCTCTTGTTATATTCACTTCATAATAGGTTGATTTATTGCGGCAGGAAACAGGTAGGACGGCGCTCTTAGCTCACGCTGTGATTTCGACATTGCCGAAACCTCTCGGCCTTGTTGCAATGTCACAGCATGTAGGTCGGCTATCGTGCAACGTGACGAACACAGCAACAGAAAAACGAGACTATCTACATTCAGAGAGAGAGTCAAGGATGAGCAGGATTACACAAGACCACACATGAATGTAAAAACCTGGGATGGAGGGATTAGGTAACACAGAACCAGGAAGATAAAATATATAGCTTTAATGTGATAATCCCTTGTTTTGTGACTGACATCAAGTGGTAGTAGGGGGTAGTGACAGCAGGTTGGCGCACAACCACTCCCATAATTCCATGCAGAATACAACCGTGGCGAGTTCTGTTGCAAAATAACAAGTCACAGGAGGAGGAGTCGATCTGCTGGGGAGTCTGATTGTTGCATGACAGTGTCTTTTTTTTCGTGGTCTTGATCTCCTCTTGAGAACGAGGCGCTTTCATTTTTAAATTTTGGAGTAAAGACTTGTTCATTCACAGTTTTCTGTCTTTTCCGGTCGTTTTCTGCTGTTGACTTTTTATGTTGAGTACATGAATTGATATTCAATGTAATCGACAGTGACAGCCCTAATTATGCGTAGAAAACGCCACATAGAAATGGGCCATTATCATACATTAACTCAAACGATCTGTGCATGGTGGCCTGAATGCATTAAGATCCTGGGTCCAAGTCCCAGGCTGACCGTGGTCCTTTCTGTGTGGAGTTCCCACCTCCACAGACATGCTGCATAGGTGAATAGCAATATCAAAATCGACCGTAGGTGTGAATGGTACTAGTGTAATTGAGTTGTAATTGAGTGTTGGGTTCTTGCGATAGACCAACGACCTGTCCAAGGTTTTCACCAAGTGTCCGCTGGGATAAGCTCCAGCTCCGCTACGACCCTGACCTAGATAAGCGGTGAAGATAATGTACGGATGGATGCATTTGTGCATGTGTGTTTGTACTTCTCTCTGACATCACGGGTGGTGCTGTAAGTCCATAAGCCTCAGCCTATCAAGAGCCTCTTATCCAGAAACGGTTCTTGACAGGCGGGTAGTTACTGTCCTTACCCAGAATAGATAAGGTGTCATGACCAGAGAGGAAGAATGTTGAACAAAGTTGGAGGTCTGATGGACTTGGACCAGGCTCCTATAAAACGGCAGGACTTCACTTACGTCAAGAACAAACAAGAATCTACTAAATTGAGACATGTGGAGCGATTGATGACTACATACTGGAAATATTAAAGTTATGCTGTGTTTTTAGATATAATATACAGCTCTTGCTTCTAAACTCACCGACTTATATTCTACCTCTCTGTCTCTCTGCCTCTGTCCTTATCTCTCTCTCTCCGTGTAAATAAAGAGAAGTGCTGAACGGTAAAGTTAAATGGTCAACATTTCTGCTTCTCTCTTTTGTGCTCCTTCCGCTGTGCTCGGCTGATGGCTGTTATGCGCTGTCTTTCGGGAAAGTAGCTGTCAAGGTTTTTCTTTATGTTTTGATTGCTTGAGCAGTGATTTCTATTCAGTCCACCGAAGGCACTGACTGGGGCTCTTATCGTTAAAGATAAAATAGCTGTGATTTTACCATGAAAGCCCTTTCATCAGCTAAAATCACAAGGTGAGGCTGCCACCGCCGATCACCTCCATACCGAGCCACTTCACATTCATCCAGTTTGTATTTACAATAATTACACAGGTTTCAGTCTGAGTGAAAGATGCATAATGACATTTCATGCATCCATTAAAGCTGCAGGCTGAGGAAAGCAGGCTATTAACGCTACATATGATATGTAATATATAAACTATATATAAACTGTATATAATTCTCATAATTTCCCCATGGTAAGGAAAGTGCTTCAATGCCACCCAGTGGACAGGCTGTGTTGTTGTGTTTATTACAGGGAACCTGGAAGTCCCCTTAATCACCACATTTGTATTTTTTTCTGTTGGAGACAATGATTTTCTTTTGTTTGTTTGTTTGTTTGTTTGTTTTATTTTGAGAACCAAGGCTGAAAAGCAAATATAATCACTGGATTTATTTTCATTCTATATGAAATCATAATTGAAATGAGGGCACTCTGGGAACTCAAAGAAATAACAAAGAATAACAAACCACACTGCCCCTCCATTCTCATTGTGTCTAAAGAGCACCTGAAGGTGGCGCTAGAGGAGTACATGATGCGGCTGCCCAAAGTTCGCATCCTGAGAACCAAGAAGAGGGAGGGGCTGATCAGGACCCGCCTGCTGGGAGCCGCCGCCGCCAAAGGAGAAGTCATCACTTTCCTGGACTCCCACTGTGAGGCCAATGTCAACTGGCTGCCTCCACTGCTGGGTAAGACACACACACACACACGCAGCAATCACTAAAATCTTTCAGATGAGGGTCTCAGAAAAAAACAGTATCATAAAATATTTATTTGTCAATATAACGAGGAAGATCTGAGTTTGGTGGAGTGTTAGCGTGTTAGTTCGGCGTCGACTTTTGTCGTTAGGGAGAGGCGGGGCCCAGCATTGAGTGACGGCCACTCTTTCTTGAGGGATTTGTAACTAACCACCTTCCTCTCTCTGCCTTTTAGACCGAATCTCCCAGAACAGGAAGACCATCGTCTGTCCGATGATCGACGTGATCGACCACGACAACTTTGGCTACGAGACTCAGGCGGGGGACGCCATGCGTGGCGCATTTGACTGGGAAATGTACTACAAACGGATTCCCATCCCCTCAGAGATGCAGGACGAAGACCCCAGCGAGCCCTTTCAGTGCGTGAAAACATTTCACTTTTACTTTTTAAGCAGTTTAAGTCGCATCTCCATATAAACTTTGTTTAAAAATGAAACTAAAACTTTCGTGGTTGACAGAAGATAAACGTCTTAGCCTTACAATTACAGCATCACAATAACAGCATCTGCACGGCTCAGACTGTAGCCATGAGAACAGCAGAGGTGTGTGTCTCCATGCTGGATTATCACTGCGTATTGTTCAGTGTGATGGATCAGAGAACCTATGAGTTCATCACTTAGCCCAGCTGTGTTCAGATTTTTTGCCGTTAACAAATGACTCCATCTAAAGCTGTCAGTCTGAAAACCATCATCAAAACCCAACATTTCACACTCTGTTTAGGCCGGACCGTGTGTTATTCTCACTTTTAATGCGGTTTATTGTTAATCCACCGTGGCAGCCGCTCGCTGCATGAGGTCATACTTAGACTCCCCACAGTATAAAGCTGTTTAGATGGTTTATATGCTTTACTACACTATGCTGTTAAGTGCAGATGTTTTTAGAGACTGTTTGATTCTGTTTCACTGTTTCACCTTGTGAAGGAAAGTGTGTACGTGTGTGTAATATTTTCTTTATATAGCACAGTCACAAAGTGCTTTATAACAGTGCAGAACAACGAAAAAGAAAACAAAAAAGAGATGAGGTCTGCTGCTAAAAAGAGAAGCTACTAAAATTGAAAACAAGCATCGTCTCAGAAAAAAACCTTGAAAACAAGTCACATAAAAAGTGTCTTAAGAAGTTTTAACTATGCAGACAGATTTAAAGATTTAAATGTAAATCATTCAGGGGTCAGAGCAGAAAATGTGCCTTCGGCTAGTTTAAACCTGAATTCTGGGGCAGCCAGCAGGGCATGTGTGTGTTTGTGTTAGGGTGGCTGTTGTGTTTGTGTGTGTGTGCGTGTGCGTGTGCGTGTGCGTGTGCTTTGGTGGGGTTGCTGCCCTGGTTCCCTTTAATTGCTCCTCCTCAGGAACGACCACCTGCTGGCTGCCTGCCTCCAACCAGCTCCTAATGAAAACCACGTAACCATGGCAATTCGTTGTCGTTGTGGTTGGTGTGTGAATTTGTGTTATTTTTGTTGGTCATATTTCTTCATGAGGACAGAAAGATGAGGAACACAGAACACTCAGCGAGTTCATACGTCAACCATGAGAAGCACCCTTTGTTATTTTTTAATCTAAGCTGTTTTATTTTTGCACTTATCAGCAATTTGTGGAAAACAAATCTTGTCTGGTAGGCCTGCATGTGATAGTGGCAAAAATCATATGATGATAAAAATTGGAATTTGTGTAATAATATGTAACACAGATACATCTTTTTATAACATAGCTGGATTACAACTCTACAGGACGAACAGTGTGGGTCACAGTTCAGATTCTTTGAATGAAGTGACACTAATCACAGCTATTTGCTGCACAGACACACATGTGCAACCACAATAAACTGAGCTTCATTATGGAAATTTGTTTAATATTGAGACGGACCATCGACAATACCTCGGAAATTTAAGACTCCCTGGAATTATAGATAAAGCTTTTGAAATTCTTCCGGTTGTGCTGAACTGTGAAATAGCTCCAAACTAATGACAGAGTGTACCCTGTAGAGTATGTTTGCTATTTCATTTATATGTATAAATTAATGTGCATATTTGTGCACAGAATGGCTCCGGTTTCTGTATATCACAGCGTCTCACACGTTCTCCTCTTGTTAGTGTGGAGCTTCCTTACAGCGGGTGAGTTTCCAGTTTAACTGGTTCTGTTCCGCCATCTCAATCAAGTGCACCTGGCTCCTAAAGGGAATGGCAGCTGATGCTCTGATTGGTTCAATTCAACTTCGCAATGCCAAGATAGCAAAATGGATTTGGACACGCCCCAAAGTGCCGGTGCTGTAGTACGCCAGACAGTGCATCATAGAATGTCAAGATAAGGCCCTCTGACTTCATATCTGAACTTTTTTTCTCCTGTTCTGTCCGGCTCTGTCTCACCTCCTGATTTTATTTCGCAGAACCTCAGCAAAACTATCAGTGGTAAACAAAGTGTAATTCAAAAATCATTCGAAGTGCCTCTACTGTGTGTGTTCAGTCTATGTTTGTGTTTGTTGTGTGTCTCCAGGTCTCCGGTTATGGCAGGAGGACTGTTTGCTGTGGACAGGAAGTGGTTCTGGGAGCTGGGGGGATACGATCGAGGTCTGGAGATCTGGGGAGGGGAACAGTATGAGATCTCTTTCAAGGTAAACAAAGAAAAAAAATTTTTTGTATTTAAAGACATGGAAACTAAAACAGACAACAAAAACACAGACTGTGTCTCCACACGCTGTTCAACAGCCCCCTCAAACTCTCTGGCTGGCTCGCGTTTTGTTTCCATTGTATGTCAGCAAATTTTCAGGGTATTTACCAACATTGAAGCACTATCTGGTACATCCCTAAAAAACGCGTGTGAAAAGTGTTTCCTCAGGCAATCTGCTTGACCGAGGACATAAGTAAGAAACCTATTCAATGAGATATCCCCTCTGCTCCAACATCCAGGTCTGACATCAGGGACATAGGTGGAGAAAAGAATAAATTTACATTGACCAAACGCAACATTACTCTGTGGGCACTTTTCTACCTCATCGGTATTCAAGGATAAGCAAGCTAACAGGCATCACAGAAGACATCTTCAGGCTCTATCAGCCATCAAAAATCATTAATTTTTACTCACCAACGCCCACGTCTAATGAGTGACAGGATCGGATGGAAATTCATCTCATATGGGACTACATAGCAGAGAGAAATTTAAATAAGCAAGACGCTCAAACTCTTCACTGCAATGCCCCAATCAGAATGGAACCCAAGACGTTCTTTTTAGGTGACAGTGTGAACCACCATCAACATTTAGCTTTACTTGTCTTCATGTCGATTGTCCGGTTGAATCCCATGGTTGGTTTTCTTCCTTGGCACGGTTAGTTTGGTCTGAACATTGGTACATTGAACACTGATATTGCCTCTTTATCAAAGCTCCTGCGAGACTTGTTTGTGTTAGGATCACGATCTGAATCCAGCACCAGGCTCCCGGAGCTGATGTTTGACTTCCATTCTCATGTTGATGCAAGGATGCAGCGTGAAAACCTATTACCATTGATTGCATCCATTTTTATTCCCAGTTGCCTAGCAACAGTGAACACAGATTATAATAGAATCAACATAAAAAGTATTTAATTGTGTACCATCACAACCTGAGTAAAATATGTTTTTTAATTACAGACAACATATCATCGTTTTCACACGGAAGTCTCCGTGCAGTCAATAATTCTGGCTGCAGAATGATTTTCTAATTTTGAGATTTTTAATTATGTCCTGAAACCTTTCCTCATGCTGATGCTTACTCAGACTCAGTGTCAAATAGCTTTACACTACATTAAACCTGACAGAGCAAAGAAATTCTTCTCTGAACGTGACGTTAACTTCCTACCTGTCTGACGAAGCCGGGACTGAACCTCACGTTTGTCTTTATTTATTGATTGATTGGCGAACACGAGCCTCGACAGACATGATTTTTCTGCGTTTGTCTTGCGGCTACATGTTTAATTCACGCAGCAGAAATTAATTCCGTGGTGTCTTTACTAAAATATGAGCGCAGTGTGTGGTTTTGAATGGGCCTTACGGATCCATGTTTTTATTTTGTCTACAGCACCGTGACTGATGCTCTCCATACCACAATAAAATCTAAACGTATCCGGTGGATCCCTAAACTGTGTCATGCTATAACACCCCATAAGATCTATTTTCTTTTTCTGGCTTTCATTTTTCCTTCCAACTCCTGCTCTCTGGTACTTCACCTTATGGGGCCACATTTCACTAGAAGACACCAGGAAGTTACTGCATTTGTTTGTCTTTAGTTGTTTTGGATGAATCTGTAGGAAGTATCTTTACTGACCTACAGGAAGATTCTAGGAGGAAATGCTCCCCTGTCTCTGCTTCACTGCTGTCAGCATCTCTCATGATGTCTGATTTTTTTTTTTATCTCTCTCTGTCTTTGTCTGTAGGTATGGATGTGTGGAGGTCGGATGGAGGACATCCCATGTTCCAGAGTGGGACATATCTACAGGAAGTATGTCCCGTATAAGGTTCCTGGCGGGATCAGCCTGGCTAAGGTCTGAATCTTTCATTCTGTCACAATCAAACAACACTTTCAGGCTTCTAGGAAGCAATGAGCTTTTCTGCTGTTATATGCAGCAGGAAGTTACCAGAGATCCATGAAAACATGTACATGTTTCAGGGTCAAAGGACACAGGAAAACACTTTCAGTGATCATCAATGTTGATGCTAGTGTCAGATTCATATATATTCATATATTCAGTGTAGAAAGTCATCATTTGGACACAAACAGTCTGAACTGTGCCAAAAATGAAAAGAAGAAGCAATTAAATGAATGGGAATTAGAAATAAATGAACTTTTCACACACATTGTAGTGTGATTGAATTTTTAGTAAAAGAATATCTGGCCTTTTTGAGTTTACTTTATTTTTTGAAAGGCTCTCTCTCTCTCTCTCTCTCTCTCTCTCTCTCTCTCTCTCTTTTCTTTGTCCAGTATCTCCTGTGACTCAACAACAATAGACCCACTAATTATTCTGCTTTTTCTAAGAGCCCGACTCTGAAGGAACAGCTCAAATTTTTTGTTGTTCTGGCTGAGTTCTGAATCATCCTGACCCTGTGGATGATAGAAA
>OMNV01029298.1:5416-16207 GCA_900303265.1 Brotula barbata
GACCACCGACGATCATCCTCAGCGCTTATTGCGTGAACGGAAATGCCGTCGAAGGATAATACGAGTCACATCCAATTTGTGAAACCTGCCTTCAGTGGCCCATTATAGGCCTTTAATGACATGAATGTGTAAAAGCCTCCTATCACAGCTGCAAATAAAAAAGCAACTGAGACCAAAAGCAAATCCGTGAACGATTACCCCCAACAATACGTAAATCCTCCGAACTAAAATTCAATTTCCAGCAATCCCACAGTCCTACAGCGAGACGCCATTCAAAAGCTCATGAGGATTTGGAGTTAAGACGACTTAGAGTTGATTTATCCTCCAACCTAAACGGCTGCGCTGGAGAGAGACGAGAGGCTCGGACCGTCAGCTGCCTCGGTGTCGCGCGCTCGGCGTCGTTACGTGACAGGCGACTCCCGACGGAAACGCAAATAGCATCTCCGCCTCCTCGCTGCGGGGAAGTCTCCTCCGTATTGAATGTGCGGCGAGACGTTCGATCCGGGAAACGGAGAGGCGTGTCAAGCGACGCATCGCATGGGGTCAGGCGCGTCGACGGAAGGCGACGAGTTATTTCGATCACATACAAACACCGTCATGTGACCCAAAAAAAACGAGCGGAATTACACGTTACACGTAGACAGGATGTCAGATCGTCCGCCATTATAAGTGGCTTTTGTTCACGCGGCGTTAAAGACACAGACATCACTGCTTCGACTGTCGCATTAATACGATGAGGGCCATTTCAGGCATCAGTCAGAGAGGAGTGAAGTGGAAAGATAATGACAGTGTGACAGGAAGTATTCCTCAAGTAGCACTTTGAGAATGTCAATCATCGCCACAATGGTGAGGGGCATCGAGGAGGCCACGTCAAGACGGTTACAGGGCCGCTCTATTAGACTTCGATTGTATTCTAGCGTTTCACCACGGTGGGAAAAAAAAAATCAGAGAAAAAAAACGACACGATGAAGCCGTTTTGTTTTTGTTTGACATCCACGCGGAGACGGAGGGACATCATTTATACGGGAGGGTACTTAAGACGAGCCGGTTAAAAATGTAAAATCAAAACAAAGGCAGAACAAAAGGGAAATAACAAAACAGAGGGTAAGGCAGGGAACGGAGAGGAAAGGTCAGAACAACCTGGGAAATGTCACCACATTAAAATGAGTCCATAAAAATGAGCCAAATGTAGCCGGTTTGAGTGTCTGTGATGAATCATGTCTATTCATCATGCAGACAGTATTAATCTAATCACTAATAATAAATGATTAATCTAATCACTGAGGGGTGGAGGATTGTTGTTTCTGAGAGTTTATAATTAACATCAGATATGAAACACACAGCGTTATGCCATTATGCAGCTTCAGGTGATGCCAGCGGTGGAGAAAATTGTGGGAGATGGTCCAAAAAAAAAGAATCAGCTGGACTCTTCCAGCAGCTCAGTGAAGCACACAGTCTTCCATTGTTAACAGAGAAATACCCTGCGGTACGGTGTGCAGTTCATCTTACACTCATTTCATCCAACGGTGTCAAGACACCGATATTTGGCTTCACATTTATTGCAATATTTAACAATCATTTTGACAGAAGGGCTAGAAGGGAAGAAGATGAATCAATTTTTAAATCCAATTCCTGCCCTGTTTTGTCAAAATAAACTTGCAGCAGACAGGACGGCAAACACCGGTGTCAGGTTTCATGAAAGGGGCTCAAACGCAGAACAGACGCACGCTCACGATGTGTGAGGAAATTGTGTTTGAATAAAAAGAGTACGAGGTTACCAGGCAGACGAAGGAGCGGGAGACAGGCGTGAGGTCAAAAAAGGAGGTGATGAAACAGGAGGCACAGGTAGAGGCGAGGAGAACAGAGAGAGGGAGAAATTCAGGGGAACAGAGAGAGTCAAAAAAACGGGCAAAAAAAAATTACCTCTGTAGGTGAAAAAAAAACTATTATTAAAAAAAATAAAAAATACGCAGACAAATTCTCTGAGATCATAAAGTTGCAATTTTGTGAGAAAAAAAATCTTGGATATTCTTCCAGATTATATTGTCGCAAATTTGAAAAAAAAGTCACAAATTTGCAAAAAAGTCGCAAATTTGCAAAAAGAAGTCGCACATTTGCAAAAAAGTCGCAAATTTGCGGGAAAAAAAACTCCGAAAATATTAGTGTATGTGTGAGGTTATACATGTGTGAGTGTGAGATCTGTGTGTGTGTTTTTTTTTTCTTGTAAATTTTGCAACTTTATGATCACAAAGAGTTTTTGTCTCTCAAATTTGCGAATTTTTTCTTTCAAATTAGCTTTTTTTTTGTTGTAAATTTGCAACGTTATGATCTCAGAAAGTGTCCAACAATTTGCAACTTCGGGATCTGAGAGAATTTGGCTCCTGTTTCCCTGCGGTGGCACCGTCGTAAAAACGAGCAACGAGACAAACGAAACAACACTTGGAGGAGCAAATGATTGCAAATGTGCGAGAAAAAGCGACAAACAGGGGCGTTAAAGAGATGAATGGGACAGGTGTGAGCGCGAGGACGGTGAAATACGGGCGGCTGGGTGAGGCGGTCGTCACATAGAACGAGGAAAAAGCGCCTCATCTGAGTACAGGAAGTCGATCTTCAAGGTTATCCGTCCATTATGGGTCCAAGGTCCACAAAACAAAACACAAAATTGAATTTGTGTTTTTCCTTTTTGAGTATTTTTCAAAAGCCATACCTAAAAATGCAATTTCCACCTATCAGTACAAAATGAGAAATTGGGGCAATTTTCTTTTTTCTTTTCTTTCTCAAAAAGTGAGCCGTGTGTGTGCATCATATTTTGGCAGGGCAACAAACGTCGCTCATAATGGCCTCTCTCAAGCCCCAGACAGGTTTAAAATGGGAAATTATAGCAAAACCTAAATAAATAAAATACAAAATCGCACACACACACACGTGGACAGAGATATTTTCTATTACTAATTACCAGTAATCAGAATAAGAGTTACACAGGTGGGTGTTCACATTTGGTAGGAGTATAAGTACGTTTATGTTTAGCATCATCAGCCCTTTTACTCATATTATTCATGGTACTCATGTCGTCCTCTTTCAGTGTCATCCTCCTTCAGTGTCATCCTCCTATGTAATATGTTCTCGAGCCCAATCACGTATATGGGTTTTACGCAGTTAACAGCACATTAAGGCCACGCCCCTCTGACACAACATCAGTAAAAAAAGGTAAGATTCACGAGCAAGATAGTTATTGCTGCGTGTGTGTTCCTCATGAACTGACCACACACACGACGTATTACAAAACATCTGGCGGAACGAGGCGCCCATCAGTATGCATGGAGACCAACATCGCAGCACGATGGCTTTGTGCAATTAAAGGCGTTCACGTCGGGCCTCCCCTTTGATGGTGAGCGTGACAACTGCGAGTGTGACTCATGACGGAATATTTCATTATTAAACACAAAAAACGGCAATCTGACAAAGGACCTAAGGCAAAAATCCAGCAAAAAAAGTCTTTAAAAGCACCTTAACAAAGTCTGGAGGTTTTCCAAGGACCGACTTGTAAAATCAGAGCCGCAACGAACAGGAACGTAACATCATGGGCATTTATGTTTGTGCATCCTACAAGAGGTTAACTGCTGCAGAATGGGAGAATAATAAAGTGGAGCTTTAATTGGCCTTTTTCAGATCATATTTGCTAATAAATAAATAAAAAGATGCCAACGTTTCTCCAAAATACATCAGCATTGAGTTATCTCCTCTCCCTAGAATCGCAAAGTAACTGAGGTACTCGTCGATGGATCCATCTTCAGAAAGTTTCCAAACACAACAAACATGTCAAGATGCATTCTGATGAAATTTGTAATAAACGATATTCAACATACTCAGAATAAAGAAGTTTAAGAGAAATTTACTGTGATGGATTTTAGGATTTTTTCATCATAACTTCCCTGGAAATAAGATGTTTTTCTGCTTTTTTTTTTATGTGTTACACTCAATTATGAATGTTACAAATAAGAAAAGTCCAATTAAATTTTTCTAATTTCATGAAATAACCCCAAGCTGTTCGCCTTAAAGTGAACTCAACTACCAATGAGTGTACCGGTGTTTAATGGGTTAAACACACTAACTTATTTAATACTGATTTCACAGGTTTGCTGAGTTTGTTTGACATCCAGTTAATGCCTGTAATGAAATTTCTCAGCGGTGAGACGGCAGTCATGATGTTTTATCGACACACAGCGGGGTTGTTTGCATGTTAATGAAAATTTTCTGTTGCGTTACTGAAGAATGTGTCCAGGTAGAAGCGTACAAACGGAGAACAAAAAGGGGGCCTAAAACGGAGCCCGCTGGCCCCTCGGCGTGTCGCGTCGCCTCAGGATGCGGATGACAGGAAACGCTCGCTTGGAGAGAAAACAGTGGAAAGTTATGTCCCGAAAAACCAACCCGAATATCATTTGTTACTCCGAGGAGAGTTGCCCTTGTGCTAAAAAAAGTCCTCTGAAAACAGATTGTTTTTCCACAAAGATGGGAGGAGAGCATGCAGATCCATCAAAGAACACACATATCTGTGCAGGACCGGTCGGCTTGATGGGTATTTTCTGTAAAGCAAAACAAGAAACGATGCACGCGGCTCTGCTTATCGGCGTTCCTCTCCGTAGCCAAAGGAGGAAAAGACAATTAAACATTGACCTGGAAAACCTGCAATTATCCTTTTTTTTTTTTCTCCTGTTGTCTTAGCTTTGTTTTTGCGCTCCTTTGATGATAAGAAATGTGAATCTGTGTAATAATTACCGTTGCGTCCAAGGTCTCGGAGTTTGGCACCTTTTTTTTTTGTACACAAAACAAACTCGAAAACACCTGGAGTTGGCTGCAGGAATGAGAACAGTTTCCTCGGTGTGGAAATTGTTCGGTCGGGTTGAACTTTTCGTTCATCAAAACAAATGAAAGTCTAACAGAGATGGATGTGTCATCCACTCTGTTGGGCCGCGCTAACTCTTCCTGAAAACAAAGAGAAAAATTGCTACTTTCGTTTATTGCTATTTTCTTCTTTTGAAGACCGTCAGGGAGGTTGATGCAACAGAAAGGCGAGTGTTGGGGTTAAGGAGATCAATCGCAACGGTAAAAATAACAGTTCGGTGTACTTCACGCTGATGAAAGCTATCCATTAAAAAGATGGTGGGAAGATGGTGCTTCTGCAGAAAAATAAGAAGCTTTTACACCATTAATCTGTTTGTGTAGAACTCATAAGGTTGCTGGAGCGGGCTATTCAACGGGTGCATTTCTTGATTTGTTATTAGTTTCTTTTTAATCCGCCGTGGCAGTTCGAGAATACTGGAGCATAAAATGATTACAGGAACAAACTCCTCAGCACTGGAGGACTGGAGCACGCAGAGGAGGGGAAAGAGGAGGGCAGGGTTCCAATCACAGCGATGAACTCACGGTCCGACTCACTGATTGAGTTGGGTTGCATCCAAATGGCGATACCAAGTCAAGATAATCCGCAGTGCCACCTGTGGGTCAAATACACTAGATTCTACAGCAACGCTCCGAGTTGTTGGTTGCATGCGTCAACTCCATTTGTTTGTGATTGTATCATGCCTATTGACATGATATGTAGGAGTTATGTACATACAGGTATCGGAACAACTAATCCCGTCCGATACCTCCCAAAATGCTAATATAGGAATCGCACAGTGCGAAAGTCTATGCACCGATGCTCCGGTATCGGAACATCTCTAGATTTGATGAACGATTATGGGAAAATTCCAGAACTCGAATGAGTAAACACACGTCTACGCCTCCCGGTTCACCCCATGGCTCAGGAAAAGAAGTCTTATGAAGTGAAGTCTTGTGTATCTCGCCAGTTGGTGGTGATTTCAGGGTTCATATCCTCCTTTACCTGGTGTTCCTCTCCAATCCCCGTGTTCAGCTGTTAGCAATAGGCCAACCCTCTCTGTGCAGCATCCAGAATGACCAGTGGGAGTCACTGCTGCAGCAACAAAGACTCAGATCACTCTGGCTACTTAGCAACCCACCGACACAGGCAAGGGTGTCTGGAGGAATGCACAATCAAACCGGAGTGGGACCCGGATGTGAACCCAGGTCTTTGCTGTGGTGAATGCGGGTTTAATCCTTGCACAAAGTTGCAACCAACTCTTGAATGAATCAACGTGGCAACATGGTATGAAGAACGTAGAGCGACTTCTAGACCAGGATGGATTCCAGTCTACATCTCTGTATGTTGGTGATCATTTGACCGAGCCCCATCGGGGAGTGAGAGCACGTTAACGTACAAAAACCCAACAGATTCCTCACGGCGCCGTCCTCCCCTCCTTTCTTCCTCTGTTACATCTTATTTTTTGGCCCAGAGCCCACACATAACAGCTGAATATCAAAATTCTTGAGGCTGTGGATTTCTAGTTCAAACTGCCCGCCCATCCCTCCAGTCTCTCCTTTGACACACACACACACACACTCCGTGGAAATGTAATGCTCGGTGCCCAGGCCCTGTGATCCCGTGGGACCGCTGCGCCCCTGTAAGTGAGGCTGAACGCTTTATCCGTGGCATTAGTGGTCCATGTTTGAGTTAATACCCTTGAGTAGAGCTTCTATCCAGAGGCATTAGTGTCTGACACTCCAGGAAGGCTCACACTTCCACTTGCACCGCCACTTCCCAATATTCTTTGTTGCGTCTCTTTCATCTTTCGCTCTTCGGCTTCGGATCGAAGTTGGCAAATGTGTATCTCACTGGGGGACGTCGCTCAGATGAAAGATACATGATGGAGCTACTTATATCCAGATGTGAAGCTGCTTACCTTTGAGTTTGGGGAGCACATCAGAAACATTCTCTCCACTTTTATCCTGCACCCTTTGGGGTTGACAGGTTGTCAACGAGCGGATCTTAACACCGCGTGCCGGGTTTTTTTTTAAAATAGCTCACTCTCGATTGTCAGTTTACATTTTGCGTGGGTTAATTATAGTTGTCACGGTAACAGCGAGAACGTCTCCGGTGAAAAAAAAAAAAAAAAAAACGGAAAAAACCCCCATCCTTCTTGTCATGCAAATGCGACTTGAATCGTCATCAGATTATGGAAAGAGACGGAAGAGAAGCTTTTTATCGGTATTTAACAACTTACAACTAATATAGTGCACAGCTGATTAAAGGTCAGGAAGCATTAGGATTTTAATAATCCACCGCAATTTATTGTAAATACATTTGCTGCCGTCTTTCCCCTGGCTGGGCTACCCAACACACACACGCAGCTAAGCCCCCACCACACACACACAAACACAGAGAGAGAGAGAGTCATTGAATGTTATAATGTTACACTCAGAGATTAAAATGCACGTCTCTCTCTGTCATTATGGTAATGAAAGACAAACAGCATGTTGTCCATTCAAGCAATCACAGTGGAAAATCTCTTTACCATCCATATTCATGAACTAATTAAATTGTGCGTGTGTGTGCGCGTGTGTTTGTTTGTTGCGGTCGTTTTCTGCATCCACGGTGTTTTTGGGGAGACGCCATGAAGGCCGAACACACACTCCCGCTATAATAACGCCCGATGAATAGACATCGCACAGTACTAAAAGGAGCAGACATGTAAAATTATTTTGAAAAGCACTTTGAAGGCTGTGCACCGTCTCTCTCTCTCTCTCTCTCTCTCTCTCTCTCTCTCTCTCTCTCTCTCTCTCTCTCTCTCTCTCTCTCTCTTTCGTTGACACCAACCAGGCTGAAGACACTAATGTGGGCAGATAAACTCCCCGACCTGTCGCTTCTTGTTATCACACAAACATCCCGCGCTTCTTATTCACAACTGGCCTCCTTCCTGTCCCGATAACCTCAGAACTGACAAAAGACGCCGCGGTTTTGTATTTCACTTCAGGGAAGGTGAACCATCCGGAAGTCCTTCGTGTTATTGCCAAACCCTGAGTGAATAAATAAGTAAATGTTGGGCTGGTAGCAGTGAAAAACATGGACGCAAGCAGTTTTTGTGAATGTCAGAGAGCATTCAACTGGATGGAATGAAGTGAAGAGAGTCGATCACAATCAATGATGATCAATGAAATTAAAATGTCAGAATATTCAGTGAAGAACATCTGGTGCAACCACAGTCTCAATTCATTCATCCGTCCATCATCCATCCATCCATCATCCATCTGTCCGTCATCCATCCATCCATCTGTCCATCATCCATGCATCCATCCAGCCATCCATCAATCATCTGTACGGCCATCATCCATCCATCCATCTCTGTCCAGTTGTCTGTCCATCCATCATCCATCCATCCATCCCTCCATCTGTCATCCATTCATTCATCTGTCCATCCATCCATCCATCCATCCATCCGCCAGATAAAGTTCATCATCAAACCACATTTGGAGGAATCAAACCACCACCCTATCATTTCCTTCATCCCCCTCTAAATCCCTTCATTCCTCCAACCTTGGCTGATGTTCAGATGTAGCGATTTTAATTAACAAAAAACATGTTTGTTCATCTTTTTTCAGCTGAATATTCTTTCATTATCCATCCATTCATATATCCATTTGGAAAATCAACTTGTGCCACACTTCAGCATAAAACAGGTTTAGGGGACTCTTAATGTCCAAATGTCATCATTTGTTCACTCATCACTCTCTACTGAATAGAATGTGTCCTCACGTGTACATTGCTTCAAAAACATGTGTGGATCCATCTAAATGCCACAAAATTAACCTTTTCCCTAACAATATCCATCCATCCATCCATCCATCCATCAAGTGTCATTATTTCGAATAAAAATACATTTGGAGGAACCAAAGTATAACAGCATATACTATTGTATCCTCACAAATCCCTCCATTCACCCAGCCACAGCAGGATGTGTCCACACGTCACTATTTTGATATGAATTTCAGGTGAATGTTCTTTCAGTATCCATCCATTTGGCAAATCAAGTTGTCATGTGTGACCGCTAAGCATAAAAATGATTTTTAGAGGAATCAAAAGTCTGAATAGCATCCATTCCAATCATTCATCCATCACTTTCTATGGCAGATAGATTTCAGAAATATAATATTTTGCCTCTAAAACATGTTTTGGAGCAATCAAAACGCCACAGTATTGACTTTTTTTATCATGATTTTTGAATAAAAACATGTTTGGAGTAACCAAAGTAGAACTCTACATACTTATTGTATCCTCACTAAATCCATCCGTTCACCCATCCGATGCCGAATACGTTCATATGCGACTATTTTCATATACAAAAACAAAGTTTCCGCCAATCCAAATGTCAGAATATCAACTTTTTATTTTCCCCAGCTGTTTATTTTCACAATATAAATGCATCCATGCATCAATTATAAGCCCCCTGTGTCACAATTTAGCATTAAAAAATGTTGGAGAGTTCCTAATTTGAGCTTTTCTTTGACATAGTTTTACTAACGTGCACCCCATACAGGATACGCAGAGTTTCCAGCTGACCGCTCTGGAGCCACGCAGACACAAGGAGAGCTTTTAACACGACACGCTTTATATTATTTCAGTAAATTTTGCGAGAAAAACCACCACTCATCAGGTGAGTACAAACACCGTGCCACGACTTTTCCCTGCTTTCGCCCGTCTGAATATTATTTCCATAAAGTAATAAGCAAAACAAGCTGTCAGAAGGCGCCGTGTTGTGGTTGCGAAGGCTTGTTTGAGAGCAGTTTATCAAAGTGCTGCAGTGACACTGAGCTGACAGAGAGCAGGCGAGTCTGTCTCTTTAGTCTGTGCTTACATCAACAGTTTTAACACTGTACACAGATTTCATACATCAAAACGTTCAGACGCTCCTGCTATCCCTGGAATATCTGATGCCGCCAACCGTGTGCGGCAATAATAAGCAGAGGATGAGGCGGGGTCATCCGTGCCCCCCCCCCGTACGCCGAGGGGAGAGAGATAGGGACGGACCGACAAGCTTCAACGTCTGGTCCGATCCACCAGCGAGTACTGTACACGTATTTTAATGCATGATGATGACGATGATGTATTTATAGCAGGTTTTAGGGTGAGAAGTGCATTAAAGTGAACTTTTATTATAATAGTTGTAAATATGATCTGTAAAATAACTCCAAAAGTGCATTGTGTGTCATTATTTATAGTATATTACTATGATAGGTGATACGTGTGTACAGATCAAATATACTGTATATCTCTTTATGTATTGAGTAATTCTGTAAGTTATGTAAATCAATATTATAATTATGAATTATGTTAAATTACAATATATACACAACAATACAGTAATAATATATAATATACAAAGTATTTTTGCAAGATTTTCGAGTGTATTTCCACATGTTTGTACAGTACTTTTAAATGGATTAATCCTGATTAAAACTATATAATTATGATGTGAGAGAAACTTCCTATTCTTAAAAAGAAACTATTCCGAATTCAGAATATATTTTTCTCATCATCACATGAAAATGCTTTCATTGTACGAAGAAAACTTTGTGGATTTCATGAGAAAAAATGTTGTTATTACTAGAGAACTTTGTTTTCTTGTTTGGTTATTTTTAGGTTGTTGGGGGTTTTTTTACATGATAATTGTTATAATAAGTGCTCCACTCCTTTTAAAATCTGGGTTACAAGGTGTTGTATTAAAATGATACGTAGAGATATTATTTTCATGATTAAAAATTAGAAATGTACACACATACATATACGCATATGCAAATAAAACAGACATGTACATTAATAAATACACGTACATGCCAACACGAACATTCAATGGCAACTTTATGCTTCTGTATTTAACAGAAATGCACCAAGTCCAA
>OMNV01029299.1:0-18772 GCA_900303265.1 Brotula barbata
GAGACGGCAGGTCAAGAGAAGGGGCAGATTTATAGAGTACCATTTCACTTTTTAAAAGCCTGCCCACATTGCATTAACTCCAGTGATTATAGGGGGGAGTCGGGAGGCATTGCGGTAAATCACGTCCACTTTCATACAGCCAGAGCTCCTTCTTGATGGATTGTGTTTGTTAGCGCAGCCTCATACAGAGCGCTTTTGACAATAGCCAAGATATTGCGACGTTACAAGGGCCAGAGGTGGGGGAGGGGCGATGTGTCATCGGTTTGATAGCCCGTAATATGTGGCTTCAGTTCGCAGAGGGGCTGTAAGGTCAGGCCGGTGGGTAAAGTGGGTTCCTTTTAAATATTGTTTTCTTGCTTGATCCCTGACTCACCGCAACAACGTCAGAGCTGCCACAGATGTCTGAGACTGCGAGCGTCTGCCAGCACCGCGGCTCCCACTCTGTTTTTTATAGCAGGGGATTAAACTTTGGCACATCGCCTTTTAAAAATACAACAAAATAACTGCCTACACAAAGCAGAATATGTAATGTGCGTTTGATTTCAATGCATGTCTCCTCACAGCAGGGTGGGTAGATTTAATGTATCCTCTACTGCGGTCAAATACTTTGAAAGCATGAAAGGATGCTCTCTCATCCTTCTGATGTGCACTGTCGTGTTGCAGACATGTCACTGTTTGTTTACTAATGGGCTCTTTTGCTATAGCGGGAGAGACATTTTCATGAAATTGTTTTACATTTTAATAAATTCCACCTCTCTGCTTTCTCTGCCCCGAGTGGTTATTTGAAAGCTTTAGGATTGCACCCCGAAGAAGAATAAATGTTGATGTATAATTCATTTTTTTCCAATTTATTATAATGCGGTCTTTCAGCATGCAGCATACCTTCACGTGCAAGCGTAGAAATGTGCTCAAAAATATCAACCTCTTAATATCTGTCGCGTGAATCGGTGATTGAGTTCACTTTAATGTCATTTTAATGACTTTGGATTGATCTAATGAGTCTTTTCACATTCACAACCCATTGAAAACTCAGTCTACCACAGAAAATACATTTTAAAGATCCAAACTTATATTTATTCTGGATGTGTCGGGTATTATTTCATACAAAAACTTTGGGCTGGTCACTAGAATTTTAAATAGATCTTTATAAAGATGGACCCTTTGGAGACTAATTCACATTTTAAGAGGTGAATCCGTGTGTTAAAAAAGCTTTTGAACTTCCAGATATTCACCGGTTTTGATTTCTCCACTAAAACACTTCTTGTGTAAGCAAGACAATGTTTGCAAAGCACAAATTATACATTTTAATGTGCACTCGGTGTTTGTAGCAGATGTCTCACTAACAATGCACCTCCGCAGCTGTGATGCATCGCTGTTGACTTTTTGAGGGAGAAGAATTTTGGTGAGGTTTCCTGACAATTTGAAATAAGTAATCGTGCAACATGCAGCATTTCATGCATGGATGCATCTTTTTGAATGTCACTGTAAGGAAACATTAGTTAAGTTAAGATGCACGCACATATTTCCATGCTCTCCCGTGGGACAGCGTGTCTGCGTGCACCGGACGTTGCCTGGATACAGAGCTAAAACCAACAGAATAGTGAAAATCAAAATGAAATATAGAGATGACCTCTTCCTTTCCTTCCAGCCCCTTTGTCAAATGCAACAGACTGTAAGAATATTGCGTCAATGTGAGACAGAAGGTCGGGGGTCTACTTGGTGAGCTGCATTGTTTCAAGCAGTGTAACTGGGAGAATTACCTCGCAAGTCAGTTTATTGACCAATTACATCATCAGCCGTTCCCGCCCCCTGCATGCTGTGTACTAATGTCAGCGGTGGAAATGAGGAGGAACACCTCAGCTCTGGCACTCATAAATCTACAGTGACCATGTATAACATAAATATGCACTTTTCCTCATTAAATCAGGAATTTCAGCGATTCAAGCTTTTGAACCCTAAAATAATATCATAACGCTTTAAATGAAACATAATAAGGGCCTGTGAACCGTTTTATTGTTATCACTCTGATAATCCGTTAGTGTAAATAAAGTTTAGCCAAAAGCCGTTGTCCACTCCGCTCCACTAGGGGCGCTGTGGAGTCTGTTTGTCGACGTCATCGAAGATAGCCTCGCGCCACCCAGCTGATTGGTGTGATTGAGCCGCCAGAGTCTAGAAGGTGAATGGAGGTGTAAAAATGGACGTTTTGTTTTTGTATATCCTCTACGAATATGAAGAGTTTTCACATGTTTGAGTGACTTTTGTGTCGCCGCCATGGGAATAATGAGCGCCAAATGTCCCCAGTCCGAGCGCCCAGTAGTCCTGCGTGTCCCCAAGCGTCACCTGACACGGTAAAGAAAGCTTCAGTGTGTTTGGAATGGAGTCTGAAAGTGAAATGTTCTGTTCCCCTTGTTGTTGTAGCTCGTCTTAGCTACAAAGCTACAGTGGAACGTGCTGGTGAACGCTGTTTTTTAAGGTCAACGTGAACACTTTCCACCGGTGTTCAACCATGCTAGCTAATTGCTCCATTAACCCCTTCAGCACCACTTCATCAAACGCGGCAGGGGTTTCTCACTTACGGGTCTAGGGTCTAGGTTATAGGTTATAGGTTATAGGTCAGGGTTATATTAAGAACTATAAACTATATTAAAAACAAACATCTCTCGCAGACAGCTTCCAGTCAAAGTGACCTCTTCCAACCCTGATGTCCAGACGGTTCAGGAGCAAGAATCACATTTAACAGGTCAAATCAATTAAATATTTTAATTGGGTATTATTCTTGCAAATATATATAGTATTTTTTAATTGTTCAGTGAAATAGTCTTTTTTTTTTATTCAGGTTGACAGCTGACTGCTCATGCCAGTTCAGGGACACAGAAACAGAGACTTTTTTGGTTTCCACCTTTGGCTTGTAGCAGGAGGATCATTGAAGTTTGTCTTTTTATACGAGGAGGACTCAAATAAATAGACGGAGAGTATTTTAGTTTGAAAGTAACATTCATCCCTGCCTCTTTTTATGGAATTCCAAATATTTTTGTTTTGTTAAAATTTCATTTTCTCTATAGTAGTTCATTTATTTCATAAACGTAACACACCGTAGTTTTTTATACATAGCGTAGGGCTAAAAAAATGAAATATGCTGTGTTATCTTCATTTTAGATGTCAAAAGGGTTTTGTGGCTCCCGGTGTTTTCTTTTCTGTGAAAAACGGGGTCCAAATGGCTCTTTGAGTGTTAAAAGTTGCCGACCCCTGATCTAGGTCGTACTTCTTCTACCATCTGTTCTGTGAGCACACTGTAGACCTCAAACTACGTACCAAGTACTAGTATGATGTGGTGGTTTGATGGTTAGTGCTGGTGGTTCACAACCAAGTCAAGCCCTGGTCTGACCTTCCATTTCAAAGTCTTTATGTCACACTTCTTCTACCATCTGTTCTGCGCGCACACTGTAGACCTCGAACGACGTACCAAAGATCGGTGAGATCTTTGTAATGAATAAATGTAGTAGTATAACCTGCAGTAGTTCACAGCTGTTTGGTAATGATAAGCTGACATCGCCATTTACGCTTATAGTTCATTTGCAAAAACAGTATCATTTTCTAAATGAATTCTCTTGAATTATTTTTCACTGAATTACTTTCATTGTGTATTAATAATCACGCAAACAGAAGATTCTGATTAGACTGTGAAAAAAATCAAGCACGAAATATAAACACGGGTATTATATATTTGAACAATATTACCGGGACGTCAAATGTAATTTCATAGCTTGAGGAAAAGTGAAGCAATCCGGTTTGTTTGAACATTTCTTTGTAAGGGTTGAACAGAAACTTTTTAGAAGCAGTAATACACATTTTACAATGCGGTCTTTCACCCTTACTGCAGCATGCATACAGTGATAGTGTCACAGCATGATAGCATCAGTGTGTTTAATTTGGACAGTATATGATTATCTTTGCTGGTAGTAATGCGTAAGAATGCTCACATTTTGCCCTCGGGGTCTTTTTAGGTATCGCCTCTTGTCTGCTAAGAATAGATATTGACGCCTCCCTTTTGATTAATGAGTGATATTTGATAAAACATCGATCTGGTCACTTCATTAGAGTACCACATTTGAACTCGTTAGCACCCCTGTGGCTAAAAGAGAAGCTGCAGAACGAATCAAGGTGTCAATCACTGGCCTGATCCTGGTCTCTGTCTTGGTGGTGCTTTGATGATGCAACGAAACAAACTGTCTAACATCATGGTCAAATCCTGTGAAGTCAAGGAGAGGATGATGAGCTCAAACTTTGGCTTCAATCAACTATCTTCCCACACAAAGTTATACCACAACAATGTCCGGTCAGTCTGATTTTGACTTTGTTGATAGAATTTTGTTAAGCAAGGTCTGAAATAATGATTTTCACACTGTTTCACACTGGCTGCACAGCACTGAAGCACCTCTGCTGTGGGGCAGAGCACATACCCAATGTTGGAATACAGTTCAAACTTCAGGAAATGTTGTTGCCTTCATTTTTCACACTGAGGTGTGTGCTGCTGCAGGGATCTTGTGTGGGCCCGTTGTGAATCCTGTTTGTTCGTGGTGTGTGGGCTGTGTTTTGTAGCTGAACTGAGAGGATGTTTGTGAAAGTGATCATTTGGCCTGTAAATATTATCACTGCGTCAATGACTTGAAAATATTACTTGTGTCATTTTTGGCTTTCAGTCCATAGTAGATCCGTGCAGTATGGAACAGCACAAGGCAGAAGCCTCTACACTACATAAAGTCGTGTGGTCAGCTAGATACTTCTACTTGCTTATGTACTTATGTTCACCATTGACTCAATGTTTTTTCAAGGACAATTTAACCTTCAATATCAGAATTTTTAACTTCCTCAGGCCTTCTCACATCAGTTTGCAGCTTACTACAAGATTCTTACAAGACCTTAACTTCATTATAGGATAACACACTTCTGTTGAGGAATCCACAAGATTTATTTAGCTTATATTGTTTTGCCCACAACTTCTATTTTTGCACTGTTGACGAAAAGGCACAGGCACAGGATTTCCATTTAAAGGTATATAGACCAGTGAGAAAATGGAACCATCACCTCAAATTCTCCAATTTAAAAACAAACAAACAATGTCGGTGACCTAGTTCTGATTAGTCATGAAATATTGTGAAATGTCAGACTATCATTTTAAGGCAGAAGCTGTACAATGTGCACTAGTGCAAGAGAAAGATATTGAAGAATCCATTATAATTATGTGTTAGCGGGGAAAAATGATTCCCTGAGTTTGACTGCAGAGAATCACTGGATATCCTGTCTCTCTGGCGCTATAACCACATTTACCCACAGTCAGATATTTTATGTGAAAATCCTGCATCACTATTGTAGAAATTAAAGAAGCTCAAAGTGAGTGAAGCACAATAAACAGGCATAAAGGGAGAAGCACCTGGTATAATTAATTAAATGGCTCCCATCGTGAAATCAGACACACTAAGGCAATAAAAGATTCTACATAGCATATCAAACGAGATGAAACTGAAGAAGTTTTTTTCTTTTTCGGCAACTTTGGATAGCACCGAATGAGGCGACTTGAGTAGTTGTGTAGAAAGAGCTAAGTCTTGGAGCATTTGAGAGCAAAGCCAGCGAAGGACAGCTTCAAAGGAAGAAGAGCAGCAGAACCATTTTCTTTAATGAGCATCAGTGAAGCCCACTTGACATCTTCATTGTCACTACACACTCTCTTCTTCCCATGGATAGATAATCTTCTCTGACTGAAGCCTTGTGGTCTGTTTCTTTCAATCATTTGATGGTTGCTGTGAGAGACAAGACAGTGCTTGATCCCTTTCTGATTCTCAGGTACACACGGTATATACATTACAGAGACGAACATCTTAAAAGCCGTCAGACTCGGTGATTGTTTCATTTTCCAATGTTTGATACCGCCGGTATTTCATCAGATGTTGAGAAATTGCTGCTGTTTGTTGCTTCTCTTATTGTTGTACTGCCTCGTTCACAGTAGCCACATGTTAAATCAAAGTAAACTCGGTTGCATTGCAGCGATCGCAGCTCAGAGAAGCTTCATTTCACTGCTGTATAACCACGGGACCGTGTATGCTGTTGTGCCGTCCATCAGGGACAACTTAGTTTGCTGAGAGAGCCTCCTTCTGCTTAGAGTGGTTGAATTAGTGTCTGGATGGCTTAAATTGGGTTTTACAGGCACCCACTCTAAGTGAATAAATCCATCTCTTAAGTCAAAATCCCCATTTGTTTACTCATCATGGTTTATGCCAAATATGGAGATAAAGTGTGTGTGTGTCTGTGGAAAAAATGCACGGATCCACTTAAAAACGATGCAGCCCCAACTTCAGGCTTACAACAGCTGGGTCATAAAATACCAGCGGCATTTAACCCCGTGTCCTGGGGGAAATAAACACCTCTTATTTGCCTGTCAACGAGGTGATGTTTTTGGTTGTCACATAGCAGTTTTGATTAAACTCAGCAGACATGAGGCGCGTTGTGCAAGTAAGAACCCATTACATTTTTGTGCCATCTTTAATCCACAGGCAGACGAGACATCTGATTCTAGTAGCTCTTCACTAGAATCAGATGATGATGATGATGATGATGATGATGATGATTCGGTAACCATATGTCTGTGTGGTTTATTATTTCATACCACAAAGCTTTCTTTAAAGAACAGTTACATTACAGATGTAATTGCTGCCTCGGCTTTCGTTGAGAGGTGTCGTCATGAATGTGTGTAACAGAGTGTGTATGTGCACAATTTAAGGGTGGGGAGGGACATGTGTGGAATTCTGCGAAGGCCTTAATGAAAGTTGGAGTGTTTAGTGGACATCAAGGCTACACTGATAGAAATCAATGAGGTCTTTTGTGGCCAATTCCAGGCCTCAGCTGCCTGATGCAGCGCTGGCAGACTTTGACGAGCATTCAATGATGCATCACTGGGCTGGACAGGTAATCAATTTATTTAGGCAGTAATGTATGTATCCCAAGGTAAATCTTTAATTAATGGGGAAAAAGAAGGAAGGCAGTCAAGAGGCAGGAGGCCACGGAGTATGAAACTCCAACAGCGCAAATGGAGAGCTTTCTCATTTCCCTTTTAATTAGCGGTAATCAGTCAAGGCTGCGTTTACATTTCCAGACGTCTTCGTTGAGCTTGAGCTTCCACCCTGATGCGGCTTAAACGTGATGGGAGACCTATTACCGATCTCTGTTTGGACAGAGCGCAAACGTTTCAAAGTGCCACCAACTCCAATGAAGACCCCATCAGTTGTGCGGCTGAGGAGAAGCTGCTTCACTTCACAGCCTCCCGTTTAATGGTTAATCGATTTCATCTCTGGATCATGAGGCCCACAAGCGGCACACCGTGTACCTGTCCCTCCTTCGTGTTTCAGTGTCACTGCATCCTTAAGGAGTCGCATGTTTTGGGGCTGTCCAAAAAAATATGACGTGGTTTGTGTCAGAGTATATGAATGCATGTAGTTGAAAAGTACTTGGTACTAAATATTGAATATATTTACTTAATTGTATGGTATTTTCAATTTTTTATAATGACGATAGAGTTACCAACAAGATCATCCCACGGCAGTTGCTTCTTTCTTACAATATTTGTACAACACCCTCTAAATTGTAAATTTTTGGTGAATCATTGCCTATTGTACGTTTGTCCAATAAATCCTTTGAAGCGACGGACAAACATTAATTCCAACATTCATCAGATTTTTTATTCTGGAGCAAAAATTGGAGAATGGGGAAAATGGCTTATTTGATGAAATTAAGTCAACAAAATAGAATTTTGTGTTTTTTCCTTTATTTCCGTTATTGTCTATTTTGCCTGACAGTAGAAAAAAAATCCAGAAGAGTCCAATATCCTACAGTATAAAATATGGGCTATTTTCAGATGTCCTTCCAAAAGTGGGTATGTGTCATATATCGGTGCTAGACGGCACGAATCAGGACAGCACAAATGACCCACAAAGGTTCAGTAAGGGAAGTGATGGCTAAAATTTAATAAATAGTTAGAGGTGGTGCTGATCACTAAAGGGAAAAAGTGGAAATAGTGGCTGCGTAGGCGATATAGATGTGTAGGCCCTCTCCAAACAGCCAATTATACATATCAACCGTAGTCAGAACGAGTTATGTAACTGTAACTTAGAACAAATTCCAGGAGCTGGTGGAAGTATGCATACGAGATCTTTAACCTGATGTAGGTTTAATCTTTCAGTGACCGTAAATATGAATTTCATTTGATTGGCTCATATTTCAAGGAGTTCTCTCTCTTTAGACATCAGGGTACTTCAACAGAACTAATTCATCAGACATCCCGCTCACTGAGCCTGCATGCTGACACGGGGAGCTCACCGGGTGCAGTCATTGTGTCACGCACCAATAACTTACCAATCATCGTTCTGATTCTTCTCGGAGTTCACATGCACGATACTGACATGTATGCATGTTTAATTGTTGACAAAATTCTACTGCAATTACCGACTTGTCTTCCTTAGTTTGTTTGTTGTCAACGTCATTGTATGATGACTACTTGTTGTCAACAAGAAGTCATCATACAACCACAAATTCAATTTAAATGCAAATGCATGTTCAGTTTTCTTTTTTTTTTTTTCATGTCCCTGTGCTTGGCATTAGTATGGATGAGATTCTGCTTACTTTCTGACTCATCATCCATCTATCCCTTTTCTACACCTGCTCAGTCTTAATCACTGCGACGAGGGCCGGACCTCTCCAGCGTACGCTGGAAAAAAGCATGGAAAGAGCCGTGACACGTCGCCAGTTTTCACACGGCCAACACGCATTCACCTGACCATACACTCCGGCAATTTTAGCTCCTCTATTTAACTTGAGCCTAATGTCTTAAGACTGACAGGCCCCCGAGAAACCCACACAGACATGTGGAGATGGTGCAGATGTGAAGTCTGAGAAATCAAATCGTGATCAAAATGCTGTGATGCCCTTTTTGCATCTTAATTATCAGTTTTAGAATTGATTATAATATGTTCAAGACTGCAGAAGGCTGCCATGAGATGCAAGCGTTAACGTTATGAATATAAAGACTGGTAAATTGGTGCTTGAGCACACGTTGAGGTAAATATTTCGGAGTTATTTAAAGAATTTTTAATAGATTCAATCAATTTTTACAAAGAGAGACATGTTTATGATTATATCAGAGTTTAAGAGGTTAACATTACATTTTATTACCTGGATTACGCTGCATGGCTGAGCGTTGGGCAACAAAGGCCAAAGTAATAAATGTCATCTTCGTATGGTCGCTTTAATAGCTAAAGTTTACAAGATTTTTTTTTTGTTCAGATGATGATCAGCATAATATCAGTGGCCTTGAGCAATAAGCCACCATCCCACGTGTGTCATATAACTTTTAATCATCCACTATAGGGTTGTAATGTGCATTTATTTATCTCAGCAAGCACAGCAGAGGTTGTGCTCTATGGTGCTAAAAATAGACACAATATTAAGAGAGGCAGAGGTCAATTGCTACCAGAGAGCTGGGCCTTCAATAATAGCATTGTTAAAGTGTCAGTCTTATTAACAGGATGAAAATGCATACATTAACAGTTTTTTTAAGTATTGCATGTCTTTATCATTATTCTGACCATTAAATGCACAAAGGAACTTTGAGAAAACAAGGAGGTCAGCGTCCTCGTCCGCTCTGTGTGCTTCAGTGGAAGTTGGGATGAAGAATAAACCCCGAGCAATGTGTCATCGCATTGTTTAGTGCCAACAAAAACAGCATTTGCAATCAGTCGCTCCTTAAGGCTCATTTGAAAGGATGGCAGGATTCATGCAGTTTATTGAGTTTCCATCTGATCTGTGCCTATGTACTTCTCATCCACGGAAAGAGGACATAGTTTAAAGTGGTGTGTGTGCATGTTTGTTTTGGGATGTGGATTTCCGAGGCCCCCCCCCCTCCCACACACACACACATACACACTCTGGGAGATTTTTCTCATCCTCCCAGAAAGCTTTGCACTGTGTGGGGAACTGTTTGTTCTGTAGGCCTGTGAAACCTTCTTAGAGAATATATGTGATATACAAGTTGACTTGACTTGGGAGAATAAGAGACAAAGTTGCCGGCCCTCTGTTCTTCTGTTCCAACTTGGGATAATTATCTCTGATTCTCAAAGGTGAGGACAGAGTTAAAAGTGAAGAAAACTGTCCTCGCATAACTATGCAGCTAATTATATCCAGTAACCAATTTGATGGGACTTTGGACTTTCTCTTCGACTGAAGTGGCCTCTAATGTTTCCAAGTATTGACTTGAAAGAACTTGCCATTTTCAGTCTTAATGCAGGGCTGGCTAATTTGATCTACACTGTGAAGTTTTTGCCCCCCACGAAGAAGCTCTCCTTTCAGCCACATTTTTTCTATGCTTTGAGATAGTAATGCAGTCAGTGGGAAAGATATCGCATTGCAACAAGGTGTTATAAGTGTATAAGTTCACATTACATACTGCTGGAGCCTTCTTGATCACTCTCACTACGATGTGTAAAACCCAAGTCCGTGGTAGTTAGCCATCCAAAATAAGCGCTCTAACAATTATTTTAAAATATAAATGCCTTAATAGTATATTCAGTCATCGTTTGCTTGTCTGTTTAATGTGTCTCGCTAAATTGATGCAACTCTATGGCCTGTGACCATGACAGTAAACTGTGGATTTGTTGGGTTTTTTTTTTTTTACAGGTGAGCTGCTGGCTGGTAAGATTGCTTCTGGCGTTCCTCGAGGGTACTGGAATTTTTCCTGGGTGGCCGAGGATGACCTCAGCTTCCCCAACAATGGAATGCCTACTTCAGGTGAGTCAGACATTGTCATCTCTCCGCTCCCCAGCATTGGAACCAAGACAAAGCTTGGTGGATGGTCGCACCAGGACCTGCCAAAGTTCCCAGATCAATACAATTCAAAATTAAAAATCGCAGAAACTACTTTGAATCTGCAAAGTTGCTTTGATAAATTCTAAACGTTAATCAATTTCAGGAGGACAGTCACTCATGACAGAACAATCGAGGATGTACTAAGATTATCACTGGAGCAATAAAGGCACTATCAAGACTGAAAAGAAAAGAAAATAGTAAAAAAAAGTATAACATTTTGAGTCACCAATCCTTGAATTTATCCAATGTAAAAAGTATGTGGAAATGAAGGTACACGTGGGAATGGAAGAACAGAAAGAGTGCAGAAAATGGATGAGATGTTTGTGACATTTGAAGCACAATCAAGCCACATTGTTTTCCAAAATAATAATAACGGTGTTCTTTTTCTTTAAATGTTAAAATATGGTGATAAGTTGTGTGGACTGATTAATTAAATCATGAGTCAAAAAAAATCAGTTGAACAAATAAAGATATGACAAAGGCTTTGAATGAGGCCAGATCTTAGCCAGTCAGACTAAGATCCACGTCCAGAATGTGTTAATGTGAAGAAGAAATTCTTTTGAAGAAGAGTAATTTGGCCAAGATTAGACACAAATATCATATAATGAACAATCATCTAATTACCCCTCTTTTCTTGAATATCGCTTCAAATATTGCACACATTTTTGCTCAGTGTTTGGGGTGTTCGTTTGATTTAAAATTGCAAAACAATGTCGTCTTCTGAAGCAAAATGAGAGCAGATACCAAGTCAACTTAAAAAGAAACCAAGAATCCACCCTTTTCCCTCTCCAAACTCGTATGGAAACGACTTGCAGCAGCATTGCCCATAAAGGATACCATCATGATCTCATAGTTATTCAAAATTACAATTTCCGGGGTTTATTGTCCTTTAATATGGGTCCACACTTGTAAAATCCTTGACTGCATCAGGGGATTGTTCACTCCAACGTGCTCCATACACTGCGAAGGAAACACTGTGTCTGAAAGCCATATTTATGCTAAGAAGACCCATATGTGACTGGCTGTTACCAGATTATATGGGATATTCTCTGGCAGTTCACTAATCTAAATTGAATGTCAGTTGGTGGAGCCATATGTCATAGAAACGATCATAGCCATTTCACCGCTGTTAGTTAAACTCATATTTTGTAGCTGCTGTTATACTGTATATTTTCAACCACTTCTGTATTATAAATAAAGTAATCCTCAGGTTAATACCATGTTGCTGGGCCCTGGGGCATGTAGCTGTCAAGTCCTAGTCACTTCCAAGATCCACCAACACCACAGTCTTGGATATTTACATAATGCAATGACCATTGAATCATGACTAATCAATTAATTAAGCTGTCGTCTGTCATTAATGAAATAGTTCTTCTTTAAAAATGTGGAGGAATAACACGGTAATCTGTATTTTCTTTCTGCAGTGTATTGTGAAACAACTACAGGATGATTTCAGCTATAGCTATTTTCAAAAACTTTGTAAACCAACCAGCCTGTTTTTTATTTGTGAACTAAGACTACATGCTGATTTCTATGTCTAATGTTGGTTATTAACAATACTTTTTTTGGATTTCTGCGAGGGAATTATTCCGCATTGCAATAAAATGTGTTTGTATGGATAACATTTGGCAGAAGGTCCATTGAGATGATCAGATAGAGTGGTGCATGCAGCGATAAATTCTGGCAAAATAGCAGCGTGTGTTTTGAAGAATTATACAACAACTATAACCGTTTTAACAAGCTGGACAGCTACTTGTGGAAGAAAATAGAAAGTTACTTTGGAAATAGCTGAATTCAACTTTATTGTAAGTTAATAGAGTTGCTAGTTAATATGGAACACTGAATTATTGTGTAATCAGTTGCTATTTATAGTGCGGAAAGATAATGGAGTCACGGTCCTAAGATGTGTCAGACATTCCAGTCTTGGATGTGAGCATCAGCCTGACCCTTAAGGCTCGCTTACGGACGTCCGTGTCACCTCAGCCTCTCAAATCCATTCATATCACTTGGAGGTGACAGGCTTAGTGTGATGTTTGGCCCCTCTGAACCTCTCCGAGGGGGTAAGGTCATCCTGTAAGTGATCACTCACAGTCCCAGCGGCACCAGACTGTCAACCAGCTGTTTATGAGACACATCGTTGACTGTGAATCCCCAGGACCTCACCTCAGCCACCCGTGACTCTTGACAGGCAGTAGTGGACGTAATCGTAATAGGTGTCAGACAACAGATCGCCCCAGGATTTTTGATTGAGAATCAATCAACCCATCATGCACACAGGCAAAAACACATTTTTCACTTTCATGCGGCGACAGCTCTCACCTTGTTTCCTCACTGTATAAGAGAAAAACGATGCTCTGTCTGTATGGCTGGAACAAGTAGGATCACATCTGACATTAGACAGGAACGATACTTTACCAGAAAGTTAATTAACTGGGAATACATTAGATTTAATGGGACAATTGTTTTCATTCTTGTGATTCTAAAGCCACGCTGATCCAGTGTTAATTGGGTCTGTGAATGGTTATATTGGTGTGTCCTTTTATTCCTGTGAGGACCACATGTCTACACGTCTTCATTAACAAGGGAAGGGTGGGGGGGCCTAGGTCCACATGTCGGTGGAACTAGGCCGCTGACGTGTTTTGTTTCCTTGTAAATTGGAGCATTTTGGAGATATCTGGCATCCTCTGACGAGGCAGTAATTGACCTGTGGTCAGTTAAAAAGTGGACCCTTATGGATTCCACTGATCACAATCACTGAAACTTGTGGACATGCCTCAAAAAGTTGCTTGACACCATAGCTCCACCCTTCCTCTTACTCAGTAATGACTTCTGGATGCCTTCTAACATGACTTTACATAACTTTGGCCCAAGTTGGTGAGCAAAAGCAGACATATACATGGAGGCTCTTGGGTGGAGAAATTGCACATAAAAAAATAGATTTCATAAGGTTAGTCATTGTAGCATAACGCAGCTCTGTGTGGAATGGGTGTAGTTCAAAGGTCCTATGCCCTGCCAAGTGAACCCCAAAATGCTGGTGAATCACTTTAAGCTCAAGTAAATTCTTTTTGAAAATGGCTGACTGGCTCTGGTTCGATGACTCAAAATCTAGTTATAAATAGGGCAAAGAAGTGTTGTAGTGAATTGTGTCTCCGGCTTTGGCCCACAATGACAGATCTCGTTTGTCCCCGCAGCATCTGCTGGCCACTGGCATTTATTACCTGCTACTTTTGCCAGCGCAAACCGACTGGACAGCAGCTGCCACCACTCCTCCCTCCCTTCTACTAAGTCTGCATGCTTTAGCATCCATTATCTGCTGGGCCTATACGATAAGCTAACTTCACTTGCACGGTGGGTCAGTAACGGCAGAGAACTCTGGCCTGTGTCCCTGTGGCTTACGCTGTCTCTTTCCCACATTATCCTTCCTTAGGGAATAGTAGAAGGGCAAACCATTGATTTTTTTTTTTCTGTTTAACAATCCCTCCCATGCACCATCTTTCTCACTCCAGACCTCTTCTCCTCACGGAGATGGATTGTCCTGTTGTAGGCTGTGGTTGCCAGCTGTAATACAGACACTCAAATGGATGCTAGCCACTTGAGGAGTTGCTGTGTGTTACAATAGAACATCTGCCCCACTCAGCTGGTCATGCTGTTGTTGTGTAATGAGACACAGCAGTGGGATAAAACACATTTGCAAAGGGTAAAAAAGAGAGCCACGGCACAGGTGATTAAATATGCCGTCCTCTTTGATGCAGACCACCAATCTGAACCAAGAAGCACATTTTTTAGTTTGCAAAGGCGAAAATGTTCTCCCAGCACCTGATCCATGGCCTCCTTTGTGTGTAACTCAAGTAGTAAACTGTAAATTGCTCTGGCTGCTAAAACTCCCAATGCTAACTTTTCACAATGAGGTCAAATTATTATACAAGTCAGTCGAGTTTGGATGTCAAGCTGGTTTAAAGATAAATTAGCAAATCACAAGGGCAGCACAATTTACGCTCAAAAAGCACTGGAGAGCTCATTCCTCCACAGAGAGCAAGCATCTTACAATTGTGACTCAGACCTAATAAAGCTGAAACATAAGAAAAGTGGAAAAAGTGAAGTGATCTGGTTATTTTCTGAAGGGACTGTATACAGCGTGTCAAAATAAGGCCCAGTTTAATTGACAGTAGCTGATACACTGTAGTCAGTAACCATTATAAACAGACCCACAATGTGAATCTCATGATAATACAACAAATCATCTTTCACAAACCTGTCACATTCATGTCTTGAAACAATGAGGTGTGATTAAAACACCATTATTCAATTCTCCCACTCAGCTGTCAATAGGAGATGAAATACTCATGACAGTTGCACTAAATTTAGTAATAGAATGAAATTGCGGAGACGATTTGGAGTCAGTTTGATAGCTAGGCGAGGACGCACAGTTGCGAACATGACAACGAGCTGTTAAAAGTGCGGTAAAGGAAAGTTCTATAAGAAAAGAGAATCCAGATAAAAGAATCCTTTATTGTCCCACAACGGGGAAATTAGCAATATCAGTATAATATAAGCATAGTGTAAATTTGACTTGAATGGAAAGTACTAGTCTACTGGCTGTGATGATGATCACTCATTACCCTCAGAGATTTTCATTCTGGTTGTTCACTTTGACAATTGTTGTAGCTTGACATGCTCTGCGCTGTGTTATCAAACTGTGCCTGTATTGGGTAGAACAGAACAATGAAAAACAACAACCAAATTAACAGAATCTGCTGACAGAGTTTATTCAGCCACTTAAAGTAGCTCGGGGTTATTATTGACTTTCTGCCTGGAACGATGGAAAACTCAAACAGTTCAGATGATTTGGCGCATACTGTATACTGTAAGGCAAATGCTGTTTTTACGGCCTTGGATTGTCAGTACCATTTAGCTATTGGACATTTGTGCTATATTTTTAAGGCTTTAGCGTGTCTGTCTCTTTCCCTCTTGTGAACACTCTGCCTTTGTAGTTGTCTAGAGTTGAACATTGTGAAAGGGTGAGCTCACAACAAATTGAAAACTGACATTTGGCTTTTATCCACTATGATCTTAAAGTGATAGGCTGACAATTTTACAATATTTGATGATTTTCAGTAAAGTTTCATTGCTGACATTGTTTTTTATGAGTTGGGACATTTTATAGATGTTAGGTGTTCACTTTCCCGGTCCATAATCTGTACAATGGAACCTTTCGGATACCCTGTGAAGACCTTGCACATGCAACAGTAAAAGCTAAATGTATCTGGTGGATTTTGAAACAGAACTGTATTATTGTGTAATGATGACATTGTACAATCTAATTTCCTTGTATACCTTTTTCCTAACCAAGCCCCCCATGTATATTTCAGCAATATTCGTTTAACTCATGTTAAGTGCAAACTGGTTGGAGAAGGCACGTGGAAGTTACTTAACTCACTGATAAAAACTTGCGGAGTAATTTTTAGAGGCTTCTCCACATATTCCATTAATTATCTCCCACAGATTCTTACACGCATATTTTATGGACTAATGCAGACTGGTCAATATTTCAAATGCCCCAATTAACAAAGTAACAAAAACCCTCAGTGAGTTCAGATAAAGTAGTTTTTAAAAATCACACATATTACTTTTATTCAAAGTCTTACATTTGTGAATACATAATTAATACATAAATAAGAAACTGAAGATGGATGCATTCCCACCCTGAGCGAAAAATGTACATATTATATATCATCATTTAAGGGATATGGTACATCCTCTGCACTGCTTTTATTCCCCATTGATAAGCGTTGTTAGATGTTATCTCTCTTGTGTCAAAGGCACTTATGCGCAACTCCATCTAAGGTTTTCAAATATACAGTACTGTGCAAAAGTCTTCGGCCATTATATTTGTTGTTTTATCAATGCTATCTATCTCTTTATTAGAATGCAATCAGAAAATTCAGGAAATGTGTATGCAGTATTAAAAAAACAGTAGAAAATCAGAAAAGAACAGCTTCTACAGGCTAAAGTGTCAAGGATTTAGTGTGACCTCCACTGGAACCAGGCTCTCTTCAACCTAAATGGAATGGAACCCTAATGAATGTCATTGATAACACCTATATTTGTCCTTCTTTCATCACTTTTTACTGTCAGAATGACTGCTGTGAAAAAGGTCCATTACACTCGGTTTGATAGGGGCGGACCAAGACTTTGGCACAGTACTATATGTATAAAGTATATATCTGCGTGCGTGCGTGTGAAATAATGAGGATCGCCACAGTTGGCTCACACGACCTTTGGTTGTGTAATGTGACACTTTGTTCAATCACTGCTTCGTTTGATGAATGAGGTCAGGGTCACAGTGTCGTGATGGACTCATTATCCAATCACATCCCATGGAGTGGTTCACGTAGTCTCCCCATGCCCTTGGTTTCCTTAAAGTATTCTGTATTCCCCCACCATCACAAACATGTCTTTGGCTTTGGGCTGCACTGACAAATATTTGAGTAATCTATTAGTTGGTTTTGCATTTAGGAAATCTTACAAAAATACATATTTTATGAAGAATGATTTTCTTGATATGAATTGCATAATTTGCTACGTGCAAATCAGTGGAGCAGACAGACTGACTGAGTGACTGTGTGACTGTGTGGGCTTGTTTACAGTGATTTACTCACTTATGTTGTGGCGAATGAACCACTCATGTTTGCTTGCAGATTATGACATTTGTGTTGATTTAAAAATAATCTTCCATATACTCAAAATATTGCACCTCTTGAACCTTGATAATGATGCATTGATCTCAAAAGTGTTTGTCCTTTTTCTTTCCACATCAACAGAATGGACTATAAATGTTCTTTGCCCAGCATCACCATTCACAGTGGCCATCCTTGTTATTAGTATTCATAGATTAACTTTAATCACCATCAGAGCCTTTTGAGGGCTGTAGAGCAACCTAACAAAAGCAGAATTAGAGACAAAGACCATAATAATGTGGTGTTAATCCATTTTTTCACTGGAATCATTGATAATGTATGGAGTTGTACAGCTGCTGGAATTACATAGATATGATATAAAAGTGAAAATGGAGATTGGAGCAGAGACTACACCTTTGAAATGATATCTCTGTGGCAGCACAAGGCCACTCTTGGTGCTGTCCCAGTTTCAATTTACTCTGATCAATCAGGCAGAAATATTGAGTCACATAATATTGACAGCAAGTACTAATGTTGTGATGAACAAGTGACTTTGCAGTGTTTGTCTCATCATCTCATTATGACAGTTAGAATTAATTTCATTTCAAAAAGTTATTATGTTTTGCTTTGAAAATAAATTTAGTAGAACAAGGCTCTAACTGTCGCCCAGAGTTAGTGTTCATAACTAAGCCATTCGATTGGTAAAAGTATGCCCTTTCTTTGTTTTCATCGTGAAATGAAACTTAAAAAACTTCATTCAGACTGTCTGTATCTGAAGTCAAGTGACATTCAGCTGTGAGTCACAGGTCCTGAGTCCTGACACTGTTGAAGCCAGCTGCATTGTTAAAAAGCAATCGGGAATTAAAAAAGGAGACCAGAGTTCAACAGATGATTATTTGGTCAGACAAAAGAAATAAATGGTACCAAGAAATGTAATTATAATAATTTGTCAGTTCTTTAGAAGGTTGATAGGTACTCAGTGATTGCACATAATGGAGCCATTAAAATATTCTTACACATACACATGGAAAAATGTCCACATTTTTTGGGTAAGAGATGGATTTTAACTCACTCTGACTCCGATATTAAGATTCCCTGTAACAAAAACATGTTTGTGTTCTCAATAGCAGCAGACTTTACATTTTCAGAGTCCACATGTGTATGCAGTCAAGTCTACAAAAAGCTAA
>OMNV01029299.1:34171-54215 GCA_900303265.1 Brotula barbata
TGCATAAAACTCCATCACGGACGCAACTTCATCGATTTTTCCCAAGCACGTTCTGGACCTGGCATAATCCTTTGCAGGGCATGTTGTAGTGAAGTACTTCACTTTATTCAATCATTATTCTACTTCTATTTTATTTTAACTGTTAAATTAAGCAATAACTATAAACAATAAAATGATTTTGTTTGTTTGACGTATTATGTACAACTTCTGAGTTATGCATTTAGAGTTAGAAACTGTTGTTAAATATAACACCTCCTTGTAGGTGGAGTTGATGGTAGTACCAACAAAATACATGACAAATCTTTGGTCAAACTTGGTGCTAATGAAAAATTGTCAAGTTGAAGCAAAGGTTACTTTATTCCAATAACGATGGTTATTTTATCATTTAACACCTGATGAGGCACGCTCCATCCAGCTCTTTCCATTTATCTTCACACCAATTCAGCTCTCCCCTCCACAATATGCACTGTGATTGTTACCATTTTCATGCTTCCAACTGCTATGTGTCATTAAAAATCACACTGGGAACACTACAAACTGAGACAACTAGTGTTTTAGAGATGGTCCTTAGATTACCAAAATAAATCATTTCACTCATTTGCCCATATTTGCCATTATTGCACTGCAGATGGCATATTTGTCTGAGCAAGTTAAGGTTATTGTCATTTATTATTGCTTTCTGTTTGACCATCGAGTTAATCCTGCAATCTTTTATAGTCAAAGCTAAATATTAAACAGCAACATGATGGATTATAAGAAGAGCCACAGGCTTTCCAGCAGCAGTGGAGTCTTACGTTTTTTTCTTTTACACTGCCATTTATGACTTCTGTCTGCATTCTTATTTCCCTCACAGCTCATACAGTGTAAGTTTAGCATTCACAAAGTTGTAGAATTTTAAGTGCCTATTCAACTGAATGAAGACAACCCAGTTCTATTTCCCCTTGTTTAACTCCAGCTCCAAGCCAATCTCTGAGGGTTAAAGCAGCCATCCACAGCTTCATTATCCTCTTTTCCCCTCTGCTGTTTTAGCAACTCACTTAAAGCAACTCTCTGCAAGGTGGGATTAAAAGCACCCCTGCAAATGATTAGCGTGCTGCCTTACAGCAATACATGCATTGCGAATTGCATTGTCAGACTTAGATTAGACTGTTTTTAGTACAGATAAGTGGCTTGATAAATTTGCTATAATAATAATACACAAACGAAACAAACACACACACAATCACACACTATCTGGTTGAATAAAATATTTACATTGTTCTCATTATGATTTCACTTATCTTTGACTTATCTTATTGATGCAAACGTGATTTTATACAGTGCCAGCAGATATTGAAGTTGCCATGGTAATAACACTCTGTCTCTCTGGACATTGAAACCAACACCCATTCACAATAAGAGATGCAGTTGAAGTTGATAATGAGTTTAAAAATTTACTTGATGGTAGATGATGATGATGATGAATGAAGTCATAGTAGAAGTTAATACATTTAAGCAATAAGGATAGAGGGTGAAAATTGACAAATGCTGTTTTCCCCTCCCTCAGTCTGGTTTTTGTTGGTTTGAAAGTCTCTGAAACTCTCAAAAGAAAAAGATCCAACAAAAATATCACATTATTCTAAAGATGTAAGTTCATTAATATTCTGTCATGGTCCGTGTGTTGCATTATCAATGAGGAATTTGTCAGTTGTACCCTAAAGAACTGAGTTGGTGTTGAGAAGAGAGAGCTGCATGTTTAGTAAATATATATATATATATATTCAGTGTTGTATAGTGTTCTGTTTTATATAGTGTGCTATAGTGTTTTGTTTTATACAGCGTTTTATAATGTCTTGTCTTGTGCAATGTCTGTCTTTGTCTTGTGCAATGTCTGTCTTTTTAAGTTTCCCTCCACGCCGAGTAACCCAGAGTAATTTCGTTATGCGTATGCATAATGACAATAAAGAATTCTTGAATCTTGAATCTTGAATCTTAGAGACCACTGCGCTGCATGGATCAGAGTGGATCTGCTGAGATCACAGCTAATCTGGATGGGTCAGAAAAGCAAGCCTACCACAGTCCGCAGCGATAGAAAAGCTCTAATGGTAGGCAGTTAGCATACCAAAGTACTTCACGTTGAACCTACTCACAGAACTAAGCTCTTACATGACCGCAGACACAAAGACATTACAATACTTTGTGCATATGCACAATCAAGGGTTTGAAGGCGAATTGTGAGAGCTAAATCTAGACTGCCTTCTTTTTCTCAGGAAATAAATAACTGGTTGACAAAGAACAGTAATCGACAATTAAATTGCAAAGGAGTGCAGAGAAAAAAAAGTCTTTTCTAACCCAGCTGGATATGTCAACTATTAGGAGCTGCAAAAAAGACTCACATGTAGACCCGACAGACCTTGGATGGGAGAATGATATTTGTGCTTGACTAGGCAATGATGCAAACACAGCAGGCATGTTCAAAGTTTAAAGCAAGGCCAAATGTCAAAGGTAGAGAAAACAAAAAACACCAGGCTGAGGTAGAGTCGGGAGCAAAAGAGGCTAAATTCCATGATAGGCTAACAGTTAAGAGGCAGACACGTATCCAAAAAGGGCAATGGCAAGAGATTGAAAAAAAAAACAAAAAGAAAAAACTAGGTCACGAGTCAGAACTGTGAATAATTATTCAACAAACAACAAATCATGCGTGTAAACTTTGGGAAGAGAAATGGATAAGGAGCTCTGTGTGAAACCTTTGTGCCACTACCAGTACTACTACAAACATACAAAGATGGCTACCCCCAAGATACAGACATTGGCTAAGAGATGTGATGTCCTTCTTGAAACGTGAAAAAGAACAGATATGATCTGAGAGACTCCGGAGAGGGCTTTGTGCTGATCTTCCATCATCCCCTCCTACCTATTCTGCCACATTTTCTTTTATTTCTGCACTTAAACAGCTTTGTTATATAAGGTTAAGGTTTTTCTGTTCATACCTCCACAGTTCAGCTAGTATCTCTTATTGTGTCATCATGTAAATCTCAAAAAAAAAAGATTACACTGAATTTTCTCTCTGAGCGGCTGACTGCATACCGGCCCAGGTGTTCTCCACAAGGGGAACCCCCGCCTGAAGCCATCTGTGGGGGTGACACCCCCTCACACTTTCAGCAGCACGCACACTACGATAGGGGGAGAGGGACAGAGAGATAGAGAAAGGGAGACAGGAGGAAGCATAAGTAGGAACTCTGACAGACTGTCCTATGCAGATAAATATACAGTAGCTACACATTAAATCCTCACCAACAAAAATACATGCATGCACACAGACAATGTTCCACACACACTACGTAGATGCAGAAATGCCAAGGTTTGCACATTTTCGGGGCGTGAAATCACATTGAATTCTCATCTCTATAACTGAGTGCCATCATTCTTGTAGCAGTGTAATGAACGTACACCCATCCCCCCTCCAGGACTCTCTGTTCACCCAGAGGAAATACCATCAGCAGTGAGGGAGCTGACTCAGCTCAAAAAAACAGTTTCTTTCTTTCTTTTTTTCATTATTCATGATACCACTGGCAGCATGGTGATGGGAAATGATGGATCAGAAAAGGGCACTGGGAGAGAGGCGGAGGAGTGAGAATACTAAAAAGATAATAAAATAATATTAAATAAGAGATACACTGTCAAAGCCTGAGATAAGTCTAGGGCAGGGATTAGACAGCAGCACGCTTTGGGGGAATGTTCGAAGAAAAGTAAAGAGATATGAAGATTTAAAATCGAGATCAGACGACTAGCTCCAACAGATAGGACGTTGAGAAGAGACGGTGCTGGAGATGAAAGGGTCGTGCCTGATGGTGATGGATCGAAGAGACAACAGAAAACTGTGCCTGACAGTTGATAATCCTCATTTATAGCCCCAGTAATTCAGTCGTTACGCCTGCCAAGCAGGTTTTCTATTCACCTGTGTTTGTTGGCTTTTCTGTCTGTCAGCAGGATTACTCGAAAAAGTTATGAGATCATTTTCATGAGACTCGTCGGGCAGGTTGGAAGTGACCGAGGATGAACCCATTACATTTTCATACCGTTTTAGGTTGATGGTGGAATGTAATATTTTTTGTTAATAACTTTGTATTCAGACATGATACAATCAAAATTCACCTAGTGGATTTCCTGTCTCTGAATTTGATCTGGGTTTGAATGGTTGTGGTTTAGGCAATACCCGTTATGATTTCATCATTCAGAGATTGGGCCATGATTGCAGATTAGAGGGAAATCCATCAGAATGAGTTTCCCTCTAGTGTACTCTGCTTTCATATGAGTGTGAAGAAGTCAAATTGTTACAGAATTATTGACCAACTCTATATTTGTCCGATGTCTGAACCCAGACAAACACAGGTAGTTTGCTCTGCAGCGTTCTTCCCTAAACAAGCTGACAGCAAGCACAATGCGACATCATTCCGAACCAAACACAGCCCCTGTTCTTTATTCTTTCCACTTTCATCCATCTGTTTTTTTCCCTGCACTGGCTCTCAGGTTTGCTGCAGAGAAATGCATTTCTCTTGCTCAGAGAGACAATAGCCTGTTGGGGCAGTAAGCAAGAAAGCGTTGCCTTGCCTGTCCTCCCCCATTTTTTCTCCTTTGTGTACATGACATGTGTGTACTGAGGAGACAAGTAAATGTACAGAGGAAATGCATATAACTAAGTTTTGTTGGTGGTGGAGAAGAATACTAAGAAAGATGGATAATGGTGGCCTTTCTTACTGCCTAGGAGAGCTTAATGACGTCTCTCTGCTCTTCCTTTGTGTACAATAACATGACATACTGCTCTCGGGATGGGATATCTGCAGGTCCAGAAGCCCATTTTGAGGACGGAAGGAAAAATATGAAGGAGAAAACAAATGTGTTTGAGACAGAGGAGAGGTGGAGTATAACTGAGAGCCAGAAGCAGAGGAATCATGTGTGTCAAATGATGGAGGAAATAAAGTGAGGGCCCTCCTGACAGAACATGCCTACACCATGGCCAAAAAAGTCTAGAAGAAGTTTTTCTGTTGATCCCACTCTGCGTGCCTGCAGCAATGCATTGGCCTGGGTCTGATTCTGGTCCAGGCTCTCCTTCATTCTCCCTCCCTGAAGCAGATGTACCCCAAAAAATATTTAATACAGAGGCAGTGTTAAGAAAATGTAAAAAAAAAAACAAAACATTTTTTGGATCTGATGCTTAACATCCAGCACCAAAAATTCAATAGGTTCAATGTCTTGGCCAGTCATCCTGCTAACAAACACACAGATAGACACACGAGAAAACTTCAACTCATTGTCAGAGTTAATTAGTTTGGTTTGCTTTGCTACTGAAACAACTGGCAGATAATGAGACTTTTAATCTGTTTTTGCAGATTTTTTGGAGGAACAAATGCTTCACACGTCTGTGTCAAAGGGTACCACGCAAAGGAAGAAATGACAAACAAAAGCTTTTTCCCTCTCTTATAACTTGGACTACTGATGTAACTGCAATTAAAGATACAACTATTAAAACAACTAAGAAAATAGCATAGAGGGTTGAAATGGTTTTTAATTAAATATTTGACAGTATTGTGATTCTTATTGTACATATAAACATAATGGAATAAAAGAAACCTGGAAAGGTGTTGAAAAAGACACGCTTTTGTATGTATATTTGGCTACGAAATTGTTTTGAAAGAAAATTGTTAAATACTATGGAACATTTTTGCCGTTTGAAGTGATCCATTTTGATCATTTGCGTCCTTCAGGCCTGCACATGTCCGAGGTCATGAGGGTACTGGCAGAAATGTCATGATTTACATTTGCCAAAATTTGTAAAAATGGCTCCAGAATTAATCAAGTTAGCCAAGTTATCATACTTTATATTAAATAAATGATGATTTGCCAACATAAACTTAATCTTTAAAGAAGAAAAAAAGAAGTTATTCACCTAAATTGTCTCGGTGTTGGTCTGTTTCAGTGTAAACGTTGGACATTCTTCATACACCTCATGGTATTTTGAACTGAATTCTTCTTTGCTTCCATTCTGCAATGCGTGGCTGCACATGTGCAGTTGATGTTTTGTGTTTAGGGCTTGTGTAGCGATACCTTGACGTGCATTGCATGCTGTTGGAATGGTGCAGTGTCCAGTGTTACTGAACACCTGGAATGAAAACGCTTTGTGCTCGTTGGCTCCCTGAAATAGTGCGTTTCTAGTGGTGGTTAGGAGTGGAACGTTCATGGAGCTGTTAGCTTGAGTCTTCAGCGGGGGCACCGAGCCCTTCCTCAGCCGTCACTGGCACAAGCTTTTTTTTCCTGGCCTTGACAACTGCAAATTTGCTTTGCGTGTACAAGGTCACGTTGGCCCAGAGTGACCGATTTGGAATGAACACAGTGCTCAGACTCAAACGTCTGCTCTCCTCAGAAAACGTTCCAACGCCTGTCCGCTGTAATCAGGGTTGGAGGCAGGTTGTCCGTTTGTTGCTGGAACTTGTAGCAGTCAATTTGACCTATCAACATTGCCATCGGCAACACGAAGCCGGACTGTATTTGGCTCATCTTTTAATGGCATTGGCACGATGGCCTGCGGAACATCTGGCCTCCTTAGGCAGAGGCTGGGCCATGTTGATTGTTGATAGGTTTTATCAGTTTGAACACACACTGCCTGACCCCGCCCACTGTTATTTGCGCCGTCTTTCTGTCTCTTTCGGTCTCTCATTCGCTCATTTACACACACCAAAGTAACCCCGCTAAGGGTGGCATGGTTCTTTTCACAGCAGGCTCATCTCACTGTTCCTGATGTGAACTGATGAGGCCTGTCAGCACCTTGTGCACCATGCTAATCTCATCACACAGCTCGTGGATGGGAATGTTAGCGTCTGTGCTGTAGCTCATCCACTGCCAGGCCCCCACCCTAATTTTATGAACTCCCATAGCTATGTGTCTCCTTTAATGACATTAGTGTCGAAATGGTTTGATGAAGATAGATGGCTTCTTAATTGATTGGCTCTAACTATCACTCGCCCCCTCCCAACCTGACCCCGCCCACTGAGATGTAGTGATGAAAGGCCAGGGAGACCGAAAGTACCTGATGTGGAGGAGGAGAGAGAAGGGAAGAAAACAACAGTCACAGTAAAATGCTACGTTTTAGAGCTTTAACCTTTATACCCTCTGGTAATTAAGCTGTTGGTACTTTTCTGTAGCCACATTTTCTATGTCTGCATCAAAATTGGTACTTACATGAAATTTGCATGCTCTTATTTTTTAATTGGTAATGTTTAATTTTGCCCCAATAACATGTTTTATATTACTAAAGAATGTTTTAACACGGATCACAAATTTCTACTATGTCTATATCTGCCAGATTGCCAATTTGACCAGCTGGGTCCTAATACCAATATATATGGACATCACGCCAATCGACATGGCCCGCTGTTCAATCGGCTATTCTGCTCAATGGAATCGGGTTGAGTGAGCTATCCGGTAGGAGAGGTCTGCACCATCCAAACAGGCTGTATATTTTGATAGGCACAGCTTAATGGAGATGTACATGAGCACCGTAAATATCTCATCGGATAGAGTGCATTATCCACTGGTTGACATAACTTTTGTGGATATGCTGACTTGGTTGTTCCAAAGTTTGAAGTGTTCAGTTTCCCATACATGAGAAGATGACCAAATTTATCATAATAATGGACACATAGACCGCTCTGACTTTGCAGGCAGGTTGTTTTTCCACAACCATACTCTGACAAGGTGTTGTTTTGTATTGTTGATCTTGCAAAGCCGCAGGTACAGACACACACACACACACACACACATACACACACACAGAGAGGCACAACAGACATTATTCTCAAAACAAACATAACAGCCCCTTAAAAGGTCATGGTGCTAATCATAAATAATATTGGTCATTCCACTAGTACTTCGCATCTTGCCAGTCTGTCTCTCTGTTTGTCTGTTTGTCTGTGTCTCTGCGCGTCAGGCCCTGGGCCTGCTGCAACTCAGGATAAATACGTTAGATACCGATTAGCAGATTAGAGGCAGCTGTCAAACTCATCCTCCCCCATTGCTAAACACACCCCAACACTGTGCTGAACCACACCTCACATCTGGGCTTTCCAGAACCGGAAGTGAAGAGATCCAATGAATACTTTAAGATTCAAATCTTTACCACATGGGGTTATGTAGCCTGAAGTTGCAACTTGTATAGCTACAATCGGACAAAACGAAAAAAATCACAAGCATGACATTTGGTGTCAAATGATTGTGATTTACCCTGTTGACAAACTTAAAGCAGGAAAACAATAAAGCCTGCAGACACGGGATTTCCACATGTAACATGGCGCCACTCCTTTTGTTTGTCACTTCAGCTATAAAGAAGATTCATCAGTCACTTTGTAAAGGCTGAAATATTCATTTATGAGTAACGTCTCCATCAGGTAAAATATACAAGTATATGTTCTCTGTATATGAGTCCATGCATGTCTGGGTGAAATGATGAGGCCAGTCCAGTGTTGTCTTGGGTCTCTGTTTTTCTATGTGCATAGCTTGTGTTTTTCTATTTGGCTTCAGCGGCAATAACTTGATGTTAACGCCCCAGTTATCCTTGTGAAGAATGTTTCCAGCTGGCGTCTGAACTTCTGTAGTTTAATAATGCAAAATCTGTTTATACACAGGCAGGGAAACGTGTATCCAGAAACCCTGTGTGATTTTATTTGTTGTGATTTTTTGTTGTGTTCTTGCTTGATTTACTTTGGATATCCACGTACGACAAAAGTGTGTTCATTTACATGATGGATCTTAACATTACACTATTCAGTGTTCTTTGCGTATACATGAGTAATCTTAATAAGTGAGAAAATCAATTCAGTCCAGCGTGTTTCAGTGTGTTGTCCTTATATCTCATAATACTTTAGCCCTAATTCATCATAAATGTTTCTTAGTTTTGATTTTGTATTAATCAGAGCTACATGAAACAAATAACTCGTAGGAAATGACTTGATTATACAACAAGTATTAACAACATGAAAGTCATTTGAGACCTCGCTGAGAATTTAATGATGAAACACTTGTCCCATATAGACACAGCAGTGTTATTTTTAGTATTAGTAGAAGTAGTGATATTAGTATTTGTATTATTTTTATTGTTGTTTCTGTTTGCATGTTGGCAGTGTACACCTTTATAGGTCTTGTGTATTTAGAATCGTTACTCTTTATGAATTGGCTGTTGTTACAGGGGAAATATCGGTCATGTGTCTCTGACAGAAAACAAAGAAAAAGAAAAGAAGAGGTCGGCTGGGAGGTCGAGCAGAATCTGTGCATTTAGTTGAATGGATGAGCTGGCCATGACACACTCACTCCATTACCTCAATTCATTTATCCAACCTTCCTCCGCTGGCTCCGCCTCCCCATTTGCACTCATGTCACTGTGTACTTTCCCAAATCTTAACACTGCAGCATGAATCTCTTATTGCCCAATGTAATTTGGTAATGAAACCCCAAAACTTCGACGGTGTAGATTTAAATTTATCTTGTTATTATGTACATATTATTCATGCAAATGTATAGCCCTGGAGCAGTTGTCAATGTCAATATTTATGAATAGCTCTCTTTAGAAACTAAAGAGCTACTATTTGTGCCTTAAGAGTGTTTATTTAAGCTTTTATATCCAAATTGCTGCCACAGAGATGGTTAGCCATACCGAGTCAGAAAATGTATCCAGTTTCTCAGAAAATCCCCTGGGTAATCTTCTAGTCATTGTTTCAATCTGCCTTTATTCTCAATACAGCCGAGTACAACAGACCAAGTCGAGGGATAAATGTTTCAGTCATTTCCGAATAAAGTGCACAGTTGCAAATTGATTTGCCCCCGAGGCACAGGAAGAAGAAATATCTGCCTGCTCTGAAAATCATTCTGTTTTTTAGTGAATAGACTGAGTGTTTTGTGAAAGTTCTGATTAAAGAGGTTCAGCATTCAGATGTTAATAAAAAGACCACCGGTCATGTGCAGTGCTTTAAAGAACCAACAATCTCATAAAAGACGTTAAGTTTTACATTTCAGAAGAAAACTGGCAGCTCGACCTGAAAAACGGCTCCACTCTCACGCTAGAAAAGTACGGCTTCATGTTTTATTAAAATTTCCTGCCTTTGTTTATGAGCTCAGACCTTCCTTCACATACGAGTTGTATTTCTTAGCACATCATTTATAGCCACGGCGCTACGAAATGAAGAGGTCTGCCATCAAAAAGCACCAGTGCAGTGAAGCATGCTTAAAACAAGCAAGGGTGGATGCACTCACCTGTTAGAGAGCAATTTGGCTCATTTAGGTGTAATTATCTGCTCATAATCAAGCCTGTAATTCACACAAAATTATGCACTTGACCATTCTAAACACGGCATTAAAAAAAACATCAATTTTGTAAAGTACTATTTGTTTTTGAATGGTACTTGTAAAGTAATTTACAATGGCAATTTGTCTCTGCGCGGATAAGGGGGTTTTCTCATGTAGGTCACATGGAAAGTTTGGTTTGTGTCAGCATAAGTCAATTGACAATGACATCTGGACCAGAAGATTTGAACTTGCTTTTGGTTGTTGTATTGATCGTTGAACACTTTGATCGAGAACCAGTGTTTGCTTAGACTCTGGTTAATGAATGATGTGGTGAGGTTGTAAAAATAACGCCTTTATGTCAAAGGAAATTCAGCATTGTGAGGCTTTTTTCCATCTCACTATATGACCTGGATGATGATGGCAAGGAAGAATACTGGCAAAGTAAACTTCTTGTTATGATTTTTGGTATCTTTTTTTTGTTGACTTTTGGTTGCTTGTAACCAAATAAATTGAACCAGGTGGTCAATGCAACAGTTTAGTCCCTGACTGAGAACAACATAAACAAACAGCAGCCTGAAAATGCCCAGAAAGTTCAGTGCTGAGAGTAGCACAACTATTTTGAAATCACTTTTCAATTCAATTTGTTTTTTCCCCTCAAGTAAATGTGTAGCGTGCTTGCTGAGCCTTCTGGGATACGTGACCTACACAAGCACATTCATCGCAATGCCATGTGGACTGCACGAACGCTATTTTCTATGATTCCACCAACTCAATTATTTGTCACGAAATTGATTTAGAAAATTTTTTGAAATGTCAATTGGCGCGCACTGCACGCATGTTTTTAAATTTAAAAACAGGCAGATAATGTCATAGTTTACACAGTAAGAAATATAGATTATCTTATTAGTTTTCATAAGCTCTTAGGTTATTTGCTTTGCTAGTAAAATATTGATGATATCACTCCGTAAAGTAGCTTCAATGTTTTCGGTTACTTTTTGTCAGGAGCGTCTATTGTAGCCAACTTGGTCGCTTGGTTACATCTTAATTTCATGATACTTTCTATTTACGTACATGTCTTGTTGTATGTTTGATGCATATATTGATCTCTGGATGTGTTGGTTTGTTGATTCTGTAAGCATATACGAGAAGAGGTGCTGATGACCACTTGGTGCACGCTCGGCCCATAAAACTGATTCTGATTTTGAAATGTAATTAAAATGCAGCACTACAAGTGGTTTAAAGATGAGACAGCTACATTAAAAAATCCATCTCCTCCCTTTACCGTCTGTCTCATATTCTCCCCGTCTCACTTTCATGTTCCCGGCGTCATCAAATTCCATTAGTTCCGCTGCAATGATTGCTGCGCTCGCCAGCATACAGAAACGCGTGTTATTGTATGGAAGCAATATCTATGCAAAATGAGCACCTTTTTACTTGAGTAAATTTCATTTCACACATTTAAAGAATCTCTTTGGCCAGCAAAGTGTGGGAAGACCACCAACACATAAAGGTTCACACAAACGTTCACGCAAAGTTGTGCAGCATTGCTCCTGATTTGTGTCTTTACGTATATACCTCAACTTATGCATTAGTTATGTAGGGTTCCAGTGGCTGCAGACACACACACACACACACACACACACACACACACAGAGCTGCCCGCCCGTGTTGAGGTGAGCCCATTCAACTCATCCTGTGTATCTCTTGAATTGAATGTAGCTCAGCAGGATGTGTATCTGTCAGTTCAAATCCACTTTGAAGTTGACAGTCCAAAGCAGGTACATATCCCAATGTGTGGGTGGATGTGAATTTCTATGGGTGAGAGGCTGTTGGTGTGTAAGAGAGATCTGTAATGGCCCCATGCTGTGCTCTACTCAATGTTGGCATAATATGAGAGCAGCCTGGTGCAATGCTGTGCACACCTTGCCTACGTTTATCACCTGCGGGAAGTTTGAATAGGTGACATTAAACAGATATGACCCATATCTCTGGGGTGTGTGCGTTTAACCAACAACCCTCAGCATGAAACTTGTGGTGTTTGCTGTCACCAGAAATAGTGAGAATTGATTAGGGGTGGATACTGTTGTGTGTCGGAGCAGGGCCGGAATGTTGCCCTTGACAAAAAGGTCAAAAGTAATCTTCAAGAAAAATGTAAGGCGTGCACCCTGCCTTTGGCCCTGTTACTGCTGGGATAGGATCCAGCCCCACCACGACCCTGACTTGACTAAGTGGTATAGACAATGGTTGGATGTATGTAATATGATGTAACATACATCAACGAAATTTTCCAAATGTTTTGAGATTAAAGTTGTAAAATTGAGAAAAAAAAGTCATCATATGGGAGAAAAAAAATCCAAACTGTTGCAAAAACTCCTTCTTTATTCTGGAAATCATTTTTTTTTCAACAATGGCCCTGTTCTTCATCATAATTGCATCATCTCACAAGCCTTTTTCTCCCCTCTTGCTCCTGTAAGATGCGGTTCCTTGTGTGCTTGCGCCTTTGTCATTGCTGTCTCCAGTTTTGGTCTGTTCAGGGTGTTTGTCAACGTAACACCTGCGACCAACCAGGAGAGTCAGAAACCTCGCTGGCTTCTCGCTCGTTATCCTGACCAATTGTCTTTGTTTGTGGATGCACAACTAAGCCAAAGGTTTCCATTCTCAGGACTCTCTGTGTTCGTGTTGAGAATTTACCACTTGACCTCCGTGAGTAATCCCAGGCAGTGTATCTTATGAAAATGTGTTCTTGCTCATTACAGGAGTTCTCCAGCAATTATCCCCATGGATCTCCAAATACAGATGTCACTTCTCAGCACACGTTCACAATGCATGTTGTTTGTCGTGCGGTATGCTTTGTCTGACTCGTAAAGATCACGGAGAGATCAGAGCTACAGGACACGTGCTGCAACATACACACGTACGTTACATGTTCTCCACTCGTCAACAGTTACCTGTCTTTGCTCATTTTACTCTTCAAAGATGGCAAATCTTTTTTTTTTCTTTCTCTTTCCGCCTCCCCTTTCTTTCCGCTCCTAATTGTGCCGAGAGCTTTGATGGTGGGTGGGTGGAAAGTGCAGTGCCAGGTAGAAGAGGAATGGAGCATTGACACTAATTAGACGGAAGCAAGTGAAAAAAAAAAAGTCTCTTTTCAACACAACAGGCAGCACTGTTGAGGTGAATTGTTGTTAGAGGGATGTGGGTTGAAGAGCTGAAGGCTAGAACGTCAGGTACAGAATGCACAAGGAGGGAATTAAGAGGGTGAAAGGTCCAGGCCCGCAGGCCTTTGGCTCAGGGAGCTGATGAATGCTGCATGTCCTGAAGGCAGCAGACTAACACCCTAACAGACAAATTTGTCCCACAACTCCTCACACACCAGTCCAGTCCAGTCCAGCTGGTGGCATGTTCATTTGCCGACTGGTGACTATAAAGTAGCAACTTATGAACATTACCGCATATCCTAAACCAGTGGATCTTAATCCTGGTCCTCAAGTACAAGACCTTCAATGTGTGTACGATTACGATACATTCTGTTTAAAAATTTTAAAAATATCTTTGTTGCACAACTTCAGCCCGGACTGTCAGCGTAGCCTAAATGTTCTCCCCGTCTCCGCGTGGGTTTCTGGCCGCACTCGGGCTGAATTTGCAAATCTAGATCTGCCTTCGGTGTGAATGAGAGTGTGAATGAGCTTGTCTGTCAGCGTGCTAGCAATGTGAGGAACTGGTAAACAGAGTTTACCCTGCCTCGCCAAACAATGAGAGAATCTCCAGCTGTTTGAAATGCTGTATCAGACATGTAGTGCCACTTTTGACAGAAGACCTAAATCTCTTCAATATTTGGCCTTGGCTCTATTTTCAGCTTCTTCTTCAGAGACGCACAGAGAGGTGACTTAGAGTGTGGCTGGTTAACAGTAACGAAAGGAGAGAAACGGAACTCAATCGGTGGCGAGAGAAGACTAGGAAGTCGGCAGTGATCCGAACATAAGTTGTGTGGGAGAAAGAGAGAGGGGAGTTGGGTAATGACACACGTGGAGATTGGACACAAACAGAAATTGGGAGTGCGGGGAGATGGGGAGGAATGGCAGTCGTTGAAATGAGAGGCAGTGCGAGAAAAATGAGACACCCAGACTGGAGACGAGACGAGAGAGATCTGAAGATAATACATGGCAGGGAGAAAGATGGATTTTAGAAATAAGTGGAGGATGGACTAGAAAAGACCCCCTTGTCAGATAACAGTCGGCACCCTACTTACATCTGACATTTGAGGAAAATAGAGGCTTTCATAAGAACTTTAGCACTAATAAATGTCAGCTTGTATTTGACTTAGTTGAATTAGTTATCGCAACCTAAAACGTCAGTCAAGACATCCCAGTGTCCCTGCCAAAATGTTTATTATGTATTCCTAAATTTGGTCTTTGTGTGTATCACTGCAGTGTAAAAGAAGATCAGAGAATCCAGTTTGTTTTTGTGAGATCTGACCTGAACAGAGCCGACACCTCAACCTGTGAAATAATTGTAGAGATGAATATTAGTTGAACAGGGAGCTGAACGGCCATACGTTTCCAACTCTCAATTTGAAGCTCTGCTCATCTGTGACATATAGCATACTACAGCCGCAGTGATTGAAAGTACCTGCCAGCTCGTAGTCAGTGATTCACTTGTATCGATTTTCAACCTCCTACATAAACATCACAGTGATGTGCAATGATTCAGTGCCCGCGGTGAGCAACGAGCAAAGGTTGAACTTTGAAATTTGAATTCCCTGAAAAACCCGAAGCCATTATTAAACCGTGGGGTTCTGTTTGTTTCAGCTGCAACTAGCAGCACATCGGTCTTTTATGCAACCTGTCGTCAAGGGATTGAGCCCAACAATAGAAAAAACCAAAGCAACCAAAGCATAAATGTGCCTTTTGGGTGCAACTGTGGATTGTGTGACCTTGATTGCCGCATTATTTGGGGGTTGATGTTTGGTTGTAGGTACATATTGGTCAACTTAAATTCATGAAGTCTATGAGACATATTGACTAGGTTCACCACAAATCACAGCAAGGAATATTAAATCAGAGCAATTCTTCAAATTTTGTGGGGTCTTTTCTAAAACTAATCATGTAAATGAGCCCAGCAGCAGTAATTTGAATGAAGTGATTCTAATAAGGATCCACTGCAGCTCACAGGAATTATCTGCAATATTTAATGCAATATTTAATGAATGAACCCAAACCTGCAGTTTGTACCAGAGCGTCTTCTTTGCCTCTAGCTACAAATCATTTGTGTAACTGCTCAGCAAATACGTATAGTGCTATTACATTCAATTGCACTGAAATGCAATATTTAACCCAAGTGTGAATTTCAACCATGGTTTCCCAAGAAGATTCAGTAATTGCTGTATCTAAGTGATCTGACCTCCTGACCAATCAGGCATGTAGATGGACAGCGTGATCAGGCAACAGATCAGACACTTGCTGACAAGGATTTTCTTTAGGGTAATAGCAGAGCAGCACAGCTCCTATTAGTGTCCATCAAGTGTTGTGCTAAATGCCAGTCTGACAGCATAGCTAGATGGAAATATCACACGCACAGATGCCAAAAGGAGCAGATAGATGCATGCCCTGATACTGCATCTCCTCTGCCAGTCTGTGACTGAAGCCAGCCTACTTGGCTAATCAAGTATCGCAGTATATATACTATATACTGTATACTCTATATATTGTTGAAAAAATATGAGGAGCTCCACTAAAGTTTTGATGGAAAATAAAAGTGGTTGCCCATTTAACGAGTGAAATCATTGGCTGAGTCCAAGTTTGAGTGCCGGATAAACGCAGTGCCTGTAACGGCCACCCAAATGTTTCATGATAATCTTTGAGTCACTGCTGTGGGATTATTTTTGCACAACATCCCCATATGTGGTATTATTTGGTAAAATAGAAGTGCCAGTGCCAGTTTATATATATATATATATATATATATATTTGTGTTCAGTCTGTGATTCAATTTCATCTTTTAAAATATAAGAACTGTGACTCACCAAATGTGAGGTTAGGGTTTAGGGGAGTGTGTGTCTCCTCTGGAGGCCATCAACAGGCAGTTAAAAAACAGTGCCTGATGATTCAGAGGAGGACTCAAAGACTGTTGGTGGATCATAAATCATGTTGCGATCGTCCTACGTTATTTTACAGATTCATAGGCTGGTCCACTTTTCTTTTGACCTTTGCGCTTCGATGCAATCCAGCCTTCATCACGCGTAGGCTCTGTGTTGCTCTCTGCAACCCAGCGGTGCCCGTGTCAGTGGATTTAGTCTTGGTTACCATGGCAATCTCATTCTCTCTCTATCCCACAAACAAATGGACAGACAGTGGCAAGGATGCAGGAAGGGAGAGAGGGATGAGTGGCTCTCAGAGGAGCACATTAAAACAGAGAGCAACACAGATGGATTTAGGCCTCAGGGGTTAGGCTTGGCTCAGTGCTGGTATATAAAGAAATATACAGCCTCTTGTAAAGAGGGAATGTATTACAGGAAAAGACAATGCCTTGTTTATGAGCCATGTTGATGAACTCGTTCCAGCCTGGGGCAGCGCTTCGTCGTGCACCGTAGCTCCACGCCATTCCTTCCCAACCTTATATTCACACATCCATTTTGACACACGCTGCGTTCAAAGATTAATTCAAATATGCAATTTTGTTTTTATTGCAAGGTTACATGGGGGTTCTAAAGCTGCTCAATGGCATTACAGGAGAGTCAGGTGTGGGCACATTACGAGACATAAGCTTGTCTCTCATTGGTACCAAAATCACAGCTCAATCACAAAATCACATCAGGATGCTCTTAGAGAGTACTCACTTGTGAGAGTCATTCAGACTCAGACACCATCAGTGGCAGACTCTCCAGTAAATTCTTAATCTATGTCCTCTGGTGGTCACGGGTCTTCATGGCCACGCTCACACTACAGGGTAAGTGTGATCTGATTTTCTTGGCTCCATGTGATACAGATCTGATTTTTTTCTGACCAAAGTGGAAACAAAAATCAGATCTTTTTCTTATTCTTCATTTTTCCAGTCAGATTTGGGCCAATTTCATATGTGGGCCTGAACCACAGACATTTCTTATCTGTGTTTGTTTTTTTTTGTGTCAGGAATCAACACCAACGGAAGGTGTGGAAAGATGGAGAAGTCTGACTGCTAATTAGCATTTGGGGAGATGCCTCAATTCAACCTAAACTTGAACAAATGTATCTGAACCATACAGTGACTGAATTGATGGCTTTGATGAAATGGACAAACATGGTTACACAAATATGACATGTTTTTTGTTAAATGTTGTTGTGATATGGTCTTGGTGATTTGCGTAGGTCGGGGACACATGTCCATTCATACTGAGGACAGATGTGGGTCACTGCAAGGATGAATATGAGTACTGCATGAGTATTGCACCTTTTGGTGCCAAAAAAGCCGCTATAATGTCGCCAAAACAACACTGTGGCAATCCCGTGGCTGAAAACGTTTGCTCTTTAGTTTTCTTTACCTACTTTTTATCCCCCTCCAGTCCAAGTTGAGCATTTATGTCATTAACAGTTTTTTTGTTTTTTTGTGTCCTGGCGTTTTTTCCTAGCAGTGTGCCATTAAAATATAAAAACATCTTGAAACTACTCCTTACTCTGCAGCAAGAATGTACTGAGTTCATTCTAACCAGCTTAAGTTTACTGCCAAGTATTGTTGCTGCGATGTGCAGTCGGATTGTAATCATCATTTGTGCTGCCGTGCCTTGTGGATTCTGTTTGGGTCTCTTGAGTGGATTTACTTGTTTCACAAGGCCCGATGACAAAGCCAATAGAAATTAGATTTCTGTTCACGTCCGCCCTGCTGTGTTTTATTTCACACATGTGCTTGTATCTGTTGCCCATTAACATAAACCCCAGCTCGCGTAAATCTCCCATCCTCTCTAGGGCTGTAACAAAGCATGTTTTAATAAAAGGGTTTCACTCTTGGGGGCTTGTAGCATGGATGTCCTCTTCTTTTCGCTTCAAATATGTCGAAGACCAAATTGTCTGTAAGGGCGCCCAGCTGCTTTTGACTGGCACCAAATTCAGCCCTATAGTTGTCATACATGCTCCAATCTTGCGTTAGTGAATTCCATGCTGCGTTCTCATCCTACAGGCTGTGACAGTGCAAGTAATTAAAAGACACGCCCGTTAGGCAGGATAGGTAATTAAATTAACTTGACTAACTGTATGTCATAAGAATGTGAGTCTGTACGCTGCACGCATATGAGTACATTTAATTCTAAAAGTATTGTACTGAATTTGCATGATCGCTGACGCGTTTATGTTTATCCCGTGCACCGTTGTGAGTGAGTTGAGTCCTTAAATACTTGAGTCCATGCAGGGAGGACATCACCAGAACCAATCAGGGTGTGCAAACACAGACGCAGCACCCCTCAACCGGTCTGCCTCTCTCTGAAGAGCAGTGCTGAGGACGAGTGAAGCCGGGCGTGCTGACTGTTTACCGTTTGATCCCATTGGAAGTCTGAGCGCATGTGTGTGTAGAAGAAAATGACTTTGTGTAAACCTGTGTGTTTGTTTCAGTAAAAGAGGCTGTTTTGTATTTGGGAATGACTGCGGGACTCTGTTCCTGCGTGGCACAAATGCAGCATGCGAGCCTGTGCGTTTGTATGCGGGGGAGAAATTTTGTCACCTGTGGTGTGAATTGATGGCTGTCATCTGATAATAAATGGAGGGACTTGTTGAGCATGACTGAGTGCTCTTGCACCTCTTTTCAATCTGTGACTGGGAGCTAAAACTGAGTTACCTCAGTCTCCTCACCGTCTTTCACAGCAGTACCAGATGTCTACAAGGCTCCTTACAGAATCAGCAGTCTGGGCCTTATTCAAACTGAAGATACTGGAGCATCCTTTTGCCCAACTCAATAGATACATGGCTATCCCATCATGGTTTTATGTCAACGCTAACAGACAGTAGTTCATCTGTGAACGTTAGTGTACTATGTTAATCAACGTGAGTATTACTTTACCTTCATCTGCAAAGAGAATTGCAATGCAAGAGTGTTGTCTTATTAAGTCAGAAATAAGAACTAAAAGGTGTCCCTGCTTTGGTTTTTGTTTTTTTTAACCCCATTCAACTTTTCGCCAGATATCTCAAATATAATCATTATTTTATTGTATTTTAATTTTTAATAAAAAACATGCTCCTAAAATTTGTAATGAAAAGTAACACTGTATACTTTTAGAGGAGACACATAAAGTGACAAGGGACAAATATTATACTATGGTGTTACAGGGTTACAGTGCTGTACCAAATGGATAATATGGTTGTAAATGGGGGATACTAGTGGGTAAGAAGTTAATAGGGTTTACGAAGGGGGTCTATGCTAGTAAGAGGGTGGTATTAGGGTGTATAAAGGGGTTTCTATGTTGGTCACAAGGTGTTACTTGGGTTTAAGGGGTTACTAAGGTAAATGAAAGGGTCTGTGGTGGGAAGAACAAGTTACTAAGGTGGTAAGGGGGGTTGTTGTGAGTTAATAGGATAAAGGATGTTACTGCAGCATGCTGCACTGCACAGACCAGACCAGAACCAGTTACCAGGTACACAGGGCAGCATGTACCTCTGTATCCTCGGTACTTACATAACATATGGGTGAGCTGTATAATGAGTGATACTGCAGGATAGAGGGATTTATCCTCTGGTACCGCTTTTGGTAAGCCATCTAGCCCTCTCCACTGGGGGGG
>OMNV01029300.1:0-13500 GCA_900303265.1 Brotula barbata
AGTCTGAAGATGGAGCTTAATCCAGAAGATTGGGATTAAATCTGTGCCAAGATTATCCTACAAACTTCAACTCTAAACTTTACTCTGCAATTCAGTTGGAACCAGGGGGGAGGGGTGAGAGGTGTTGACTTGTTTGTAGCATGTCTTTTTGTTTGTTTGTTGTTATTTGTACTTGTTAGATTTAACATTCGTTGATAATCCAAACACTATATATAAAATTATTATTATTATTATTATTATTATTATTATTAATAAGAAGAAGAAGAAGTTAGACATTATATATAACTTATAGAGTAGACATATGTACAGTACACCCTGACTAATGATGATATGAATGATGACATATATACTCTATATAAACCAGTGGTGGGCCGTCAGGGCCAGCAAGTCCTTCTCTGCTGGCCTAAACACTATCAGAAGCACTGACCTACATTTACAAGCTAAATATTCTAATATTTGTTCCATGAAATTGTATTCATTTATTCCCAACAGTCTATTATCTTCATTTCGTAGCGTTTCTCTTCCTGCTCTGCTTCCAGTACGTGTATGTGGATGTTAGATTTTTTGTCCAATCAGATTTCAGCCTCTATGTGTTGCCATGTCAATCTAATCTGCCCAGGGCCTTTCAGAATCAGGAACTTAAACTATGTTAGCAATGGGACTGTTTCTTTAACTAATCAGATTCCTAATCCTCCTCCCTGGTCCGTCTATCTGGTCCACAGTAACGTCAGCATGTTTCCGTCCTCTGATTGGTCGGTCAGAGCAAAACTGTTACAGCCAAGTTCGACTAGTAAAACACGTCTGTAGTGATCTGAACACATTAATACATTTGAGTTAGAATTTTTTACTCCCACAGCGGCTGACGAAGGGGGAGAAATGGACTTGGTCTCGGACCTACTGTGCGCATCTCGGGTGCTCCGAGCGCACGGAGAGGGCCAGCACAAGGAGACATTCACGCACACTACCAGCAACTCCACAACAGAGTTCTGGACAACATTCTTTGCCAGGTATAGAATAGATTTCAAGATCACGAACAATTGATGTTTCTCTCCCCCCTCGACCACCAGCAGTTTCACTGAAGCTGCCTTATTATATTGCGTTTTTGTTTAGTATTGATGGTTTCTATAATTGCGATGTGATAGTGGTGGTATTAAGAGGTGGATTAAGTCGGGTAAGTCCACACTGAAGGCCCAGGTACCAAATGCACGGCCCACCACTGATATATATATATACATATAGAAATATATACTGTAAATATCATGATAATCGAACACTTAATATGTGCCAAAATACAAAACAATATGATAATAAGAAAAGATAAAAAGAAAATTTGATAAAAATCAAATACAACACGATAAGATAAGATAGATAAGATAAGATAAGATAAGATATCCTCCTTATTATTCAATCATGGGAAATCCACATCATAACAAAATAAAATAATACAGCAAACTATATATACATTTAGATTTGGATAGAGATGGTATAGAGATAGAGATAGATAAGTATGTAGAAACAGACATGGTGGTACAAAGTAAAGCAAACATTATTCACATATATACAGCAGGTATCAAGAAGAAATTAGATGAATGTAAATAAAAGTCTTCTTCATGTCTGCTGCATATTAAAAACCACACTTTACTCTGTTTTCTCCGTGTATAAGATAATCAAACACGTCAAACCAGCGATGAAATGATAATAGATTCTCACACAGGAGGGTAGAGAGACAGTACAGATGGTACTCTCCATTTAAATAAATTGATGAATCAACTGAGAGGCCTTAGCTATCAGATTTGTTGGTTATTATTACAGATTTGATACCACTGACTGAAACACATCTTCATTTTTGTGTGAATGTTTGTTTTATGAGTAGCTTCCCCAACATGTGTTACCATGGTAATTCCTCTTTGTGTGGCAAAGGCTTTACAAATCCAGTATCAGGCCCTGGATGCTGATCTCAAAGAACCTCCATGAAATGAAAAGCAAAAACATTCTGTAGGATTCGTAATTCATACTTTATTTTAAAATTGTGCAAAATATAGAGAAACCATTTATATCTGTATAAAACAATACAACCAAGACATTAAAAACAAATACACACATTTTAATTATAATCTTACAAAGGTTATAAAGGCTGATCCAGAAAATCATCGTATTTACACTTTCAATAACTTTACAAAAACTGTAGCATCTCCCATTACAGATCTAAATATCTAGCATAGCGACAGGACTGAGGTAGAATAAAAAGAGATCAATTTGAAACAGGATTCAATATCTTACATGAGTGTATGAGATATTTGTTTTAGTGGGCAGGTATTTGTGAGAATTTTACAGAAAACACAGGGAGCATCGTTGTAGCAAAAGATGCTAATGACGCTAACATGCCATCTTTCTTTACTCTTTCTTATTACATTTCATAAAACTTTGACCTTCAATCCTCTTTTACGTTCTTTGATGTGTAATCTATAAACTGAATGTTTTTACGTCTTTTTAAAGCACTGTGAATTGCCTTTGTGAGTGAATGTTGCTATATAAATGAACTTGCAGTGCTTTCAGTACCATTTCAGAGAAAAACCTAATTCAAGATGAGGGTGTGGAAAATAAATAGAAGAATTTAAAAATAAATGATTATAGGAGCGATATGCCAATGAGTGAAACATTCGAAGGGGTTGTGCCAATGGTAACAGTGCCTCAATCCAGTCCAGATATTACAGATTACCAGAGGGGGGAACAAGTCATAGCTGGGAAAGCCAAATGTGCATATGTAGCTATTTCAGATTACTCAAACTGGAGGGCGGAGCAAAAAACCTCTATAATGACACACAAGTGTACATTTAGACAATTAATCAGCCTCTGACAGATGAGAAAATAGGATGACGTGTCTTAATTTGACTTCATCATTTTACTGTCTTATAGTCTTGGTCTGTTCTCGGTGAGTTGAAGTTAATTCATGCCCATTTTGACACTAATAGACACTTGGGAGTAAAATCGATTCATGAAGTACAGCTGAAGTTTTAAGGTGCGTGTTATGTCCGTTAATGACTTGGCCCCGCCTCCGCACGTTTCTGCCTCCAGCGTTTACAAAATGCAATTTGCTGATGAGAAACTTCAGCAAATTCCAGCCCCTCTCTCTCTTTTTCTCTCTCGCTCGCTCTGCATACCTCAACCGTGACACATTCATTCGTCTCAGGTGGGGACAACATGATCCATGTATATAAAACAGAAACAAGAGGAAATTTAAGAGAAGCACGAAGCAACAATAAATATAAATGTCATGTGACTGCGTGTTATCTATGACCTGACATGCACCAACTCTCCTGGACTCCACGGAGATCTGAGTAAAACCTTTACCACATGGGAGAGACACCGTTCTCCCTCCGGCCGGGCCCGCTGCCTGTACACCTACATTTACCACACTAACTCATCGCCTCTCTGCTCTGATATCAATTAACAAAAGGGCCAGTAACACAGGGGCCACCAGCTCTGGAGGCCCCTAAGACGGAGCCTAATTCATGGAGATCCGGTCGCTAAGTGTGTTATTAACCCCATAGTTGACTATTTAGTCTTTCATATCAACAACAAAGCCCAGAAATGTCCTAAAATAGTAAATTTGCGAGACAAACTCTGATATTCTTTGTTCACGAATTGCAAATTTGTGAGAAAAAAAACTCAGAAAAGTAGAGTCATTCACACACACACACCACCGGGAGTACGCGCATCCTACTAAAAGCGTGGACACGCAGATGGCGCGTACACAGGTATAATCTCACATGGTTAAAAGGTTGTTTAGTAGTGTGTGCATGTGCTTTTAGTGGTGTGTGTGAATGACATTATTTCATGTTAGTGAATTTTATAAGGGTTTTTTTTTTGAGTTTGCGAATTCATGATCTCAGAATTGAGCTGCCTAATTTTTTTCACCTATCGTGGCCATAACCCGCCATTGTTGTGCCAAATGAGTCATAATCCTCTCTTCTTCTGGTTCCAATCCACCCAACATCCAACAACGTCTCCACTTTACTCAGAAATACAACTTAGAGTCCGATTTGTTCTCGCAGCCCAAATCTTCAAGCGTAGAAAAGAACAGAGTAGCCAAATACGCCAAAGAAAGTTATGAAATACGAAAATATGGAAAAAAAAAATGGTACTAAAATGATAATATATGGTACTCCATTTTTAAAACAAACAAAATATCATATATTCTGTACAAAACGATTACATACAGTGTGATCAGTATACAATCCTGTGTATGAAAACCAATCATCTTAATTTTGTAATAAGAACATCAATGTAAACATCATTTCTTTCTATAAAACAGATCCAGCACCAGCTGTTCAATGCATCGTAACATTCTGTATTCACAGATTCAGTATGTCTAAGGAGGATCCATACCAGGAGATCAAAGGACGCTAACTGTCATCGGATGGCTGCTGTTAAGTACTAAGAGGGAGAGTGTTTATCAGTGTGTGTCGCCTTACGCTCGACCACGGAGACAGAGACAGACGTTTACAGACGCGTCACCTTGGGGTCCGCTCTGAGGACGCATCCCGGTCTTCGTGGGGCAGCCGGGACGACTGTCTCTGTTTCTGCTGGTCTTGGGAGGGCCGAGCGGGAGTCTCACCCCCTCACGGCGAACACGCGGAAGGCGCCGCCCTCCAGGTTGCTCTCACTGAAGGACGCAGAGCGGACAAGGTTGTTAGAGATCGAGACGACAACAAGGTAGAATCATCTAAAAATAACAGGCTGAACACGTTCTTATTCTAAATGCTTTTATTGTGATAGTTTGATACGTCTTCTTTTTTGCATTCAAACACTTCCTGGTTCATTTTGATGCAGCTAGAATAGAACCCATCTCTGTTCTGTTTGCCTTCTACACTCTACGAATCCTAAATCCAGTCCATCACATCAGGATTTCTGGGGGTTTCCAGCTGTGATAACTCCAACTTTAACCACATTAAATCTGTTTTTTCTTACAGTGTGTATAACAAGCCTCCTCCCGTCTCCTAGGAGACAGTGTACCAGTGTTCCAGCAGATGAAGGGTTCGACCCCAAATAAGAAAAGCTCTTATATACATATACGTCCAAACTGTTCAGCCTTGAAGTCCCAGCAGGAAGTTTATGACAAGAAATATACAACCACGGCACTGACAACAGCTTTGTAAAGATCCTCCATCTGACCCTCCAGCTGCAGGCCCACGATGAGGAAAATGGAAAATATGACTGTGAGTCGCTGCTCCCTCTCTCTCTGCCTCAGCTCGTGCGCGTGTTAAACCCGATGCCTTTTTAATTGGTTCATCAGCGGAGGCACTTTGATGCCGCGCCACGATCAATAATCAGCGCGGTCCGCTGTTGGTATCGGATCGCGGCTAATTATCCGTAGGAAGCACTGACTAAGTGGCTGACAGCATTTCCATCCTGCAGTAATTGGATAGGCTGTGATTACTTCCCAGAAGCCCACCGCCCCCCCACCTGAAGTTGGCACGGGGCGCGGACTCTCCACCCGCCGCTGACCTCGCGCTCGCCGGCCCTCGGTGGGGCCTTCGGACTCGGGCGTTGGATTTCACCGCACTCCAAATTGGATTGTTTTGGCCATTCAGCACTTTGCACAGTGGATTGAAATGCCTGGGTAAAGTAAGCAAAGCTCCCATGTGTGGCCCATCCACACACCAAACCACACCATTACTCTTACAAGCCCACATGCCAGCACGAGCGGCCACAAGGGCTCCTTCGCTTAAACAAGTCCGAAGGAGCGGGCCGCAAACACGAGAGCGATGTGAGAGAGACGGCGAGCGTGGAGGGGAGCCATTACAGAGGACGTGAATCACAGCAGGGGGTCACGTCAGTCTCCACCTCCCTCTGTACTTTCATTCCACCTTTTTGGAGCAACTTTTAATCTGACACAACTTTCATTTCTTAAAATAATCCCACTCAGACACGATTCATCATTTAGTACTACACAGCAATCCTACACAGTATCAGACATACTTCATACTGCATCAGATTCTCAAGAAAATGTGTCTTAGTATTCCTGTGATATACGACAGTAGAGTAGAAATGTCTTCAATTTATAATAACACGTTATAACTCTGGGATGAGCAGATTTATGAGATAAATAACAGACTGGTACCTTTCAGACTGGATGCCATTTTTCAGCATTCCGACGTAGTTCTTTCTCTTGTCCAGAGGCAGAACGTCCACAAATCCTCCATCTGCTTTGATCACGCCTGCATGGATAGCAGCTTTACAAATACTGGATTTCTTTAAAGTGGAGGAAAACAGGAGAGAAGCTTTGAGAATATTTCCACGAATACCTTTGTAATTGTCCTGTAATCAATCAATGAAAAATACTAGCAAACACACACACACACACACACACACACACACACACACACTCAGCCTGAGGCGGATGTCTGGCTCCTGCACAACAGACCATAAACTCTTATCAACTGTCTGGAGCAGAATCATTCATTCCACTAATCCAAACACAGAACGCAGCACTCAGCGATTCAAAGTGTATCTCCTGTTAAACCAACATCCAATTGTTGACGCACATTTGCGTGTCTGGGAGTTGAATTTATTATGTACGAGTTAGAACGGTGAAGATTTTAAGGCGGCTCTGATCGGTTTTTATCCAGTTTTATCCAACGTGAAATACCCTTAAACGCCACATCGGAACTATTGTAAAATTGGTCAGTTGGCAAAACCAAACTGATGCACGAGGGTGACGGTAGTGTTCTGAAGTTGTTTATCTGATAAGGAGGGTGTGGAGGACAGTGAATCATCCCTTGTAAGATGATGCTGGAGTGATGAGTGAGCCTGTAATGGTTTGATCTACGTGCTGTCCCTCTGAGATATCCGTGTGTGTGTTCCCCTACACACAGGGGAACAGATTACTGGAAATCTGCGGATTGTTGCACTGTTCCTCCCATTACCCATGAGACATTTTCATGCTGTGATTTTTGCATGACATCGTCACCAAGTCAACACAAAAGCCGTACTACAGAGAAGCAGACGTCAGGTAGTCTGATGTCTGGGAGGGTGAAGTGCGATCTGTGGACTAAATATTTACATCGGAGTCATTTTGGATGAACTGTAGCCTTTCGCATGAAGAGCAATAAGTGGTCTGCGTAAATATTTAATCCGGTGATTTCACTTGAACCTTTTTATGCTCAGCGTACACACACAACATGGAGACGAAACAACTTACGTCTGCGTAGACGTTGTTCCCGACCACAGGAGACCAATAAGACGGCTGACTCTTACAGTTGTCCGGACAGAAGACTCTGTGAAAACATTGGACGTTAGACTTATAAATGGACAAACCAATCGGTCTATCTCACTTCACGATGCACAGTCCGTCTTTTTGAACTACAGCACGTTGGGTTGGACTGACAGTGAAAACATTAACATTGTGGTTTAGCTAACAGTGGTTGGAAGGCAGAAATCGGGCGGCAAAATCAGCCAAACCATCATGTTGTTAGCATGAAATATTTCAGAGAACGATCATATCCTGGATGTGTGAAGTCACCTGGGACACTGTGAGGAGGCCTTCTTGAACGGACAGACTTCAGCCACCGTGCTGTAGCAGTCAATGGTCATTTCTGTTGCAAGCACAGGAAGGAAACCGGGGTTGAGTTCACGACCCCACAAATAATGAAAAGTTGGTGCTTTTCTTCATTTCACCACTCACCTTCCACTTTCGCAACCACAAACGCATTACTGGCTTTGTATTTACTGTAAAACAAATCATAGTATGAGTGACACACATCCTCAAAAACTCTGTAAGTGTGCAAAACGGGAATTTTGTTGGAAAGGAGAATTTCCACCAATTTAAAGAAGTGAAACCGAGCCCAGAAGCTCTTCGCCGTACCTCAACGACTCGATGCCATTCTTGGTGGCTCTGACAAAGAACGGAAACTTGTCCATTCTCGTGACGTCGACCAATCCACCGTTGTCGTCGATGACACCAAAGTGGATAGCAGCGCGACAAATACTCGATTGCTGAAATGGTAAAAAAAAAAAAAACACACTTAGAATTGCGTATTTACAGTAAAAGTTGTTGCGGCTTTTGATTGAAGTTTCATTCTTTGACACTGTGCAGACTCACCACATCGTAAAAGAGAGTCCCCCAGATTTTGCCCTTTTTATTCAGGCAGTTAGCAGGACACTTGTATCTGCAGAGAGTACGATGGAGATAAGATAAGAGTCAGATGATGACATCAGACTGATTGATGCGATGTAAACGTTCAAACTGATCTGAGTAGCCGGACCTGTTGCAGGTCGCCCCTCTGCACTTATCTCGCAGGCGAGTCTCACACTTAATGTTCTGAACTTAAGACACAAAATGACAGAAAAGGAGCAGATTAGAATTAGATTAGAAAGAAGAAATACATATGGGACCTTGACATATTTCTGAAAATAAACCCAAATTAGTGTTCGTACGACAACTATGTATTTCATACATTCCCTATTTTGCGAAGAAATCATCACTGACTTATAAATATGACTTTGTTAGCTGTTCAATTGCAGTTTACAAGTTAAAAAGAATTTATAAACTCTGGTTTCATATTCACACCAAAACAGTCAAGACACAGCAGTTCATCCATTTAGCACACCAGGGGGCCGTTAGGATGCTAAAGCTAGCTAAGGCTGGCTGCGATAAGCTAGCATCACTACGTGTCCATTACACATTAAGCTATCCATCTTTGTTTTATTGGATTACAATGAACACTCCAAACAGCAGTTAAGACCCGCCCCTGTAATCTCCATAGCTACCCAGGTGCGTGCTGCTCGGAGTTTTCGAAGGCGTGTTTCTGCCGGGCTTCGGAGCGGAGGGCCCTGGTTTCTTTGGAGCGGAGGGTTTGGGTTTGGGTGCGGGTTTGGGTGCAGGTTTGGCCGTAGTACGAGGCGGTGCTGGAGCTTGAGGTTTCTCCACCTCGTTCATTTCGTCCGTCTCTGAGCGCTGAGAGTCTGGAGAGGAACAAACAGGCGACGATCAGCTTAGTGATGTTTGATCACACGCACGTAATGTCCTTTGTCTTCCTGTCCCACAAGTTAAAATCCCATAATATCCTGCAATGGAAATGATACTTATTCTGTTTTCTGTGCTTCCATATTGATGTACTTTAAAAAACATAATGTGATACAAAGGGACAACGTTTATTTGTTTATCTGTTTTTTTTCCACATGATTTGTTACCATCCCATCACTTTACTGGTGTGTCGTTATTCGTTGTATGTCAGTAAAATAAAGATCCGTACAGAACACCGTGTATCGTTTCGTTGGAAAACGAGACAATCACACAGCGTAACGTCACAATTTCCACGACCATCCGTGTGCGAGTACACGTAGAGACCGACGCGTGACTTCGCTCACCCTTGTAGCAGAGGTTGTTCCTGCATCCTCCTCCGTAGCTGGGAGGGCACTGGGAACAAGGCTGTCCATTCTGGTACGGGGCCTCACCGATCCAGTTACCCCTGCAGGAGTCACAGAGGACAGTTTGACTGGGTGGAAATGAATCATCCTTCGTGCGTTGGACTTATGGCCGTGTAATTACTGCAGCGTTCTGTCTATGGTCAACACTCCGAACCGTCATCAGTCCCACTCGCTAATAAAAATACTCCTGGTTGTCTCTAAAATCCTGCGGGCTGTCTAGAAGACAAACGCCCGTTCAGCTCTTATTTTTCTTTCCCCATACTTCATTATTTTTCTATTCTGACATCTTGTGGAATTTTAATGGTCCCAATATGCTATACATACTGGACGTCTTGGCTAGGCTAGTACAGGTCAGGCTACATCACTTCTACACATTCGGCACTCAAGTGATATTTGGTGCACACATTAGCTTTTCTCAGTTAAGTTTTTGTCTTATTCGCGTGTCACTGTAATAATGTAATAAGCAGAGCAATTTCAGCAGACTATCAAGCGTTTTTAAAAACAACTTGTGTCTGACATTGTAATGTGTGATTTGCTAACAGCTAACAGCTAAATGATGTTTCAATGTTGTAATAAGCAAAGTGATTTCAGCAAATGACCAAGTGTTATTAAAAACTACGTGTCTGGCATTGTCACAAGCGACTTGCAAACAGCTAAATGATGTTTAAACGTTGTAATAAGCAGAGTAATTTCACCAGATAATATACCGTTATTAAAAACTACATGTGTCCGGCATTTTCACAAGGTCTTTGCTAACAGCTAAGTGATGTTAGCAACACAAAAGATGTTCCACTCAGTATGTCACATATCTTAAGTGATCAAAATGTGCTTTAAATTTCACAAATGTTGCCAATATGTAACTAGCTAGTAGTTTGTTTGTTTTTTAAACTACATTTATTGTCTGTTTTTAGCAAGTAGTTTTGACTGCCGTTGTATACGTAGCAATACAGTTGCTAGCAATGGAACTATTTTTTCTCAGTGGAAGCTTGTAATTAGTGATACATTCATTTAAAATTAATATAAGCATTGAAATGATTCTATTACCTTCAAAATTGCCCGGGCCTGGCTAGAAAATATATTTTCCAAATCAGTTACTTTTACAGAATATTCATGGGCGTCGAGATCCGGGGAGTAAAAGTGGAGAATGTAAACAAACACAAACAGAACAGAGTGGTTGATGAAAGGGGGAATATGGAGGAACTTTGATCTTACTTAGGAGAATAGTTGCACACGAGGTAAATGGAGTTCTCCCAAACTTCTCCCCACACATTCATCGTTGGACAGATGTGCACAGCACAGCCCACTCGACTAGTGGTTGCCCAGACCAGCTGTAAAGGGGAGAAGAAAAGAATGGGCCATGTAAGCACAAAAAAACGCTGAATGGGTGATTCTGCTGAACTGTGAGAAAAGCTCGCATGAAGCAACAAGAAGAGTGGAATCATCAACCAAAGAATGAGAATATCCAACATTTCATCAAGTTATATCGTGTTTCTTTTGCACCCGTTTATCGTTTTGGTCCATCGGGTGAAAATTAACATATTAATTGATTCAAGCCAAATGTATCCAGACTCCTGCTGTCAAACTAAGACTTGATGCCACTCTTTGTTTCATGTAGTGGTAAAAGTAGTATTTTAATGTTAACTGACTGCTGGTTGGGTAAAACAAGGAATTTGAAGACGTTAGTTTAGGTCTTGGGAAATTGTGAAGGGCATTTATGCATTTTGTTACTGATTGGAACTCTTAGGTAATTATAAGAAAGTTGTGTAGATTTTAAAGTTAAAGTGCAAAAGCTCTCTCTGTTGTTTCACTTTTCTGTAATTCCAGAGGAAATATGTTGCAAACAGCCATGGTAGTGAACATTAATGGGCCATCAGGGACATGCCGGAGAGCCTGGTTTTTACCCTGACCCAGCCACAAGACTTTGCTCCCTGTGAAACTATGACAAGCATTCTAATCATGCAGGTTTTGCAACGCTTAAATGTTTGATATTGTTGATGGCGCTTGGCCTCAACTAGCATCGATGTTGTTCTACATCTTACAGTGTCACAATTCTGAAATATGCATGTATATATATATATTGAGGGAGAGAGATTTTGAATATATATATTTTTAAGGATAAAATGATAAAGTGATTCTAAAAAATCCTTCCTTCATAAAGTTAGAGCCATTTTTTTTTTTTTGCTTTCGAACAGGAGAATGACTGATAGCAGCATGAAACCAAGCTGTCAATCAGAAAAATGGATAAAAATGATCCGTTAGATCCAATGGAAAGCTTTTTAGAAGCGACTTTAACAATGTGAAACACTACCCCCTAGCGGTGGGGCCGATTCATGTCGTCATACGAGTGCTCTGTGCAGGTTTTGCACATTCCTCCGCCATGTGATACACGGAGAAATTCATCACCGCTCTCCTGCATAAATAAAGTCTGAAAGGCTGCACTCATCCTGCTGGTTCCGAGGTCCTCAAAGGGTTAATATCTGTCTGGGGTGAAATAAAATAAAACGCCCTATTAAACTGCTTCTGTAATGCTGCTGATGTTCTGTGCCATTTGACAGCTAACACCACACAGTAAGTTCCAAATCTCCTCCTCACTTTCCTCCCAACTCTCAAACATTTGTTCTCTCCCTCCTCAGGAATGTTCATCTCTTTCCTGGGACAGTTAGAGGCCACTGGAAGCAGTGAGTCAGCACGGCGCTCCGAAGTGCCGCTCCGTTCCGCTCCGTGTCGTCTCTGACCCCAGAAGTATGCCTGCTTGGACTGCAGACGCATCGGTACGTTGACCGAATGGAAGACGGAGACGAAGCGATGATGCTCGGCTCTGGCGGCGTCACTTCTCCGCAGCATCTTCGAAGGAATCCAGGTCAAGCAGTGCGATGTCTGGTGTGTGTGTGGAGATGATTCCCAGATGCCAGTGATGGGAGCTCGGGTTTCATGGCCAAGGCAAAGGGAGTAGCTCATCCCGGCTACAAAGTAAAGTCTGGAGGAAGAGGAGGCCAACTCTCCCAATCTGTTTCGATTTCCTTTTCACTTGTTTCTGCCCAAACTCTTTTACTCTCCTCTCTGCCCCCCCTCCCCCCTTTTTGTTTCTATTATTTCATTTTACCTCTTTTTATCCTAATTTCCCGTTCATTCTCTCATCATGCTTGTTTTAATTCTTGTTTCCTCTTCCATGCTTGAACTCTGTGCGCCCTGAAACTGTGCCAAATCCATTAAAAGTATAATTAAAACTAGGTCAATCTTAATGTTATCCTTATATTTATATGATTTATATTATTAACAAATTGAATTTCATGTAAAAAAAATTTAACCTGAAGGACAACTGTTGTCAAAAAGAGCACAGAGACAACCTAACCCTCTGCATGTGAGCAGGTTGAGTCTAACAGTCTCGCTGCTGATTGGTCAGTGATGTCTGGGGGCGGGACCAACAAAATCAAAACAGGTCATAAATTGGCCCGGTTCTCTGACAGCCACATGATGTCACAGTTTGTTTCGTTTCATCTGCGGCAGGACGTATTTTACCCAGAAGCCACCACAGATAACCATCAACCATCCCGTGGATTCGGTCTCACCTGGGTGTAGTGGGTGCACATGGGCCCGGAGCAGCGATCGGGACACCAGGGGTTGCACTCCTGGGGGTAGGGGTACGTGTAGTCCTTCTCCTCATCGTACCAGGCCTGGACGTGGTAGGCAGGGGAGCGGTATCTATCAAGCACACACACACACACACACACACACAGAGAGAGAGACAAACAGAGGGCTCAGTCATGGGCCATCCAGGTACGAGGGGCACAAGGGAAATAAGGGAGGGAGCTGCCAGGTGCTTTGGCCGGGCTTGAGACACCCTGCCCGCTCCGTCCCTTCCTCCAGGCCTCAAATGATGAGCCTAGTTTTGACCTGGCACACAGACCGGCAGTGTGTTCCCTTCATAACAGGGGAAATCAAATCCGTCAGAAAAAAAAAGAATCGCAGTAAACCCAAACATAGCTGCTCCAAAGCTCCTAACAAATCAGCTGAAGTCCCTGCTGTAAACATCTCTTTTTACGGTATTGAAAAGTGCTGAGCCTCTAA
>OMNV01029301.1:6797-20904 GCA_900303265.1 Brotula barbata
ATTGTAAAGTAGTAATACATAATAGTACATGGTGACAACGGCCATAATTGTTCGTCCATTGTTCGTTACAGATGCAGACTTGAATATCGCTCAGACAGCCTGGGGCGACAGTGGCGTTTATGTCTGCTCTGTGGTTTCTGCTCAGGACCTCACTGGAAACAGTGAAGACTACACAGAGCTAATCGTTCTCGGTAAGTACCCCTCTGTGTGTGTGGGTGTGTGTGTGGGTGGGTGTGTGGGTGGATGGGTGGGTGCTTGTGGGTGTGTATCCGACAATAGAATTTCTTCTTCGCAAAAAAAGGAGAGAAAGCAATGTTTGCTTTAGTTTTGCCTTTATTTCCTGTTGTATCTCTTCCCACTCGACAATATTTTAAATCTCCGCTAGTTTGGAAAAACGGTGTCCAATCCGGTCGTTCTGAAATTCGGCCCGATTGTGTCTGTGAGAAAGTTCTGCATCTGTTTGCAGCTAGACTTCACGCCGACGCCTTTTAGAGTGACTTTCCGTAACTGTGCTTTCAGTAAATACTCTTTACAGCTTTTAGGAAAGTTGCAGGTGATTACAAATACAAACATAGAAAGATACCAGGGGTCACTGTAAAGTAATTGTGGCTTTATCTTTCTTTCGCAGAGAGAAAGTCAAATACTTCTGACCTCCTGCCTGGCATTGAGTTACTGGTTATGGAAGGTAGTACATGTGTCTTAATTTGAGGTGCAGACAGGGCTCTAGAGATGTAGAGTGAGGGGTAGATGTGCTGTGTGATCTCTGGCATGGGTACTTCACTTTACCATTTGATTACCTCATTTCTCTCATCATCACATTTTATTTTTGAAAATGTGTCACTTGCTTTTCCTGCTCAGAACTCAAACATTTATTGCCCTGGAAAATGCTGTGTCTGTCTGTCTGTCTGCCTGTCTGTCTGTCTGTCTGTCTGTCTGTCTGCCTGCCTGTCTGTCTGCCTGCCTGTCTGTCTGTCTGTCTGTCTGTCTGCCTGCCTGTCTGTCTGCCTGCCTGTCTGTCTGTCTGCCTGCCTGTCTGTCTGTCAGCTGACGGACGTGACCCTTTCCTACTGTTAGTAATAACATTAATGAGTATTCACTTCCTGTATGTCGCTCAAGTGCTTCTCCCGTTTCGGCTCCAGATTGTGGCTCTGCCCATCCTTATTGTCAGAGCACAGGTGGGACGGTTTTACTGTCATGCAGGAAGTGATGTGCTGTGTGTTTGTATCACAACAACTACACCAGGAAATGGAGTCGAAGAACTTGTGTGGGTTGAAATGACGTTCCAGAGAAAGGTGCAGTACTCACCCAGGATGTCAGGCTTGTCATCTATGAGGAGGTCTCCGGAGACCACCGTCTTGTCTCTGGTCAGGATGACCCGCTCCACAAAGTCATGGCCCAAATGCTTCTCTACCCACGCGTACTGAGGGAAAACACACACACACCGATGGGATCAGTAAAGGAAAGTCTTTTCCCGTTTGGGCGTGAAGGGTGTAGTTTGGGAGCTTACCTTCTCATTGGGGCAGTGTTTGTAATGTTTTATAGGGCTCGTGCAAATAAAGACATCTGTGCTGAATGACAGGACAGGAAACAGATCAGAGAGGAAATCACATTGACATCCACACAAAGTACTCATGGAAAACATGACGAGTGTGCAAAAAAAAAAGGAATATTCTACAATTGTGTGTAAGTTTCTGTTTGTTCTTTTAAATTCAGGTTTGTTTTTGTGTTTCGTACTTATGATGGGGACTTGACAGTGAACTGCTCGGATTGTCTGTGTGTGTCTGTATGGATATGAGTGTTTGTGTGTGTCCATGTGTCCGTTTGTGTGTGTTCATATGTATGTCGCTTCGGATAAAAGCATCTGCTAAATGAGAATTGTAATTGAGTGTGTTTTTTTGTAATTGTGTGTCTGTGTGTATCCGAGTGTGTCTGTGTGTGTCCGAGTGCGTTCCAGTTTGTCCGAGTATGTTTCTGAGTACGTTTCCTGACTGAATACACTCACAGCTGACAGTCAGCCAGCAGTCACTGTTTCAGAGTGTTACTGTCGCTGGTTGAGAATCACAGTGAGTGAAAAACATGGAGAAATGGAAAAAGGTAATCAATACTTTGGGTCTGAGACGGACTTTGAGCCCCTTTTTTTTTTACAAAGCTCACTTCAGCAAAAAATGGAACGGAGCGCTCATTGGAAGCCGATCAGTAATGTCGTGCTTCAACGAGAACAGGGAAGACATTTATAAATGGAGACCGCACGCCTGGCCAGGTGGCGTTTATAATGGACGCTAAAATGATACACGTTCAATATTCTGTCATCTCCTTTGAACAGGCAGCAAAATAAAGAAAACATGCTCTGAAACTGCTCACCGATGTTACAGTGAAGTCTGACCGATCAGGAACCGGGACCAATGTGGGCTCGGTTCTCTGTGCTCATCCCACCACTTAGCCTGCAGTACTACTTCTTACAGTGACTCCTCAGTACTGGTCCAACACCGAACGTACTCATGGATTCAAAACTTTTCTAACTGTTCAAATGTGCGTTTCATGCGTTTTGTAGCAGTGGTACCCGGCGTGTTTCAGTATCAGTGTGGCCTACTTCTCCATGTTTGCCATCTCCGTGACGGCCTCCACCCCACCCAGCAGAGGCTCCAGCTCCAGAAAGAAGTCCTTGGACTGCCAGATACTGATGGCTTTCTCCTGGCGTCAACACATACAGGTGAACGGGTGAGTGTGAGCAGACTGAACGGGCAAAGGTCAAGATCCACCTGTCAGTGAGATCTTCACATGATTAGTAGAAACTGAAGACTGACAGCTTAATATTGACTTGTGGTAAGAAATGTAATGAACCATTTATGCATCTGTTATAACCCTCTGTATTGGCCACCATGCAACATTGTTTTGTTTATAAATATGTTAAGTAAAGTTGTGGTCTCTGGTGAGGAAAAAACGCACAACAAATGGCGCGTCTGGCCCTTTAAGAACTCAATCGTCCTGAATCTCTTTGCAGTCTGTTCTGGTCTAATGATCTTGTGATACTTTCACCTCAGTAGTTACTTTTGATTTTACTGTGTCCAGCTGCCAAACTGAACTGTACTTGCTGTTGCTATGACGCCACCATCAGGCGAATTTATGTTCATGTATTGCATTATAAACGCTATAGAGCTCCAACAGACTCATTACGTCATGAAACATGGCACTTTTTGATGGACGAGTTACGCCCACCCGGCAATTAGACAGACAGACAGAAAGACAGACAGGCAGACAGATGTTAATAAAATACCAAAATATAAAATCCAAATTTGTCCGATGTGGTCCAGATTATGGTGCCATGAGTCTGAAGTGAACAAGGTTGACTACAGGTTCGCTCTCATGTCGATGACTTTAGTCGTTTTATTGTAGACCTCTGTAATGTACACACCGCATGAATGAAGATAAAATAACGATAAAAATGCAATATATCGCATTGGAAGATAAAAATGAGGTCAAGAGTAAATAAATTTTAGTGATTGTTTTAGTGTTAGAACCTTACATGACTTTTTGTTTCAGGCGAACCATGACCAGCCCAAAGATGAATGAAGATGCTGAGGTTTAATTAAACGCAAATGGGCGTGGCCTACATTGACGGAAGCGAACAGAGCCTCGGAGCCCTGGGAAAACGTACGACTGTATGACTTACGGTTCAAGTTCAAGTTTTTATGCCACAACGTAAACGTGGTTGTTAAAACGCCAGCATCGGACCAACCGATACAAAATCAATGTTATGTCCAAGCTGCACACACCAAGAGGCATCGAAAGTTGTCAACAGCCTTTTGTGACGTCCTCCTCGGAGCAGATCAACAGACTTATAAACTGTACAGATTGGTGTTAGGCAAACCAGTTACATTAGACCATCAGAGGGCCTCCTGGGTCTCCCACAGATAAGAGAAGCGTTCCGTTAAATATCACTCACACACAGATCACTCCTCAGCTGGCCGTACTGCGCCGACACCCAGAAGCCTCTCCTGTCCTTCAGACTGATGTACGGCTCATCCGGGTACCTGGCCCGGTACTTCTTCAGGAAGCCCCCCTCAAAGTCCGCCAAGACGCCGTCCATGTCCACCAGGACCCGCAGTCTCTTACCCGACGAAGAGGAGGAGGACGACATGTTCACCGGATGCCGGAACAGGAATGTCCTTCCGAGTAGAAGAGCGGCTCGCGACCGAAACCACATAGCTGGGTCCCGGCTGAAGGCTGGCGGCAGTCCGCGAAAACGTCTCCCAAAATATCCGACAAAACGGCGACGAAACTCGGCATTTAATATTGGAAAAGTGCCGAAGTTTGCTTTTCCTTTCTCTAATGTACGTTATCGTGTGGTCATTCGTGTTTGGTGACGTTTAACGTCTCTGCGCTATCTTGACCTTTGTGGGGGGGCTTAGCCAAAGGTAGCTGCCAGGCTAGCAGCGCTGCGGCTAATCGGTCAAACGTGAACTGCCGGTGAGCAGAGTGGACTGAGAGCTGTTTGCACTTTATTAGAAGCTCTTGAGGTATCTGCAGTCGTTTGACCCCCCGACCAGCACTGAAGCAGTGCAGATGGACTTCCGCTTGTGATGCACTGAACAAACTGTACTGTGCCATACGTAGCAAAGATCGTGTATGAGAATGAGATGACTAACTGCTCTGTTTATGATCCGATAAACACTGTCTTAAAGTTTGTGCTTTACGCTAGTGCTACTGAGGCGTGTTCATCGGTATTAAATTGTAGTTATTTACGCCATAATTGCTGCTTATTTCGACTTCTGTTTTCAATACTATCGCGACCACTATTTTCTCTGTGAACGACTTGATTCACTGTTATTTACTTCAATGTACATAACCCACAACAATGACCTCCATTACTACTACGGTTGCTACGATTTTCTTTGTAGATGGTTTCTGACGTTGTATGACGCAGATCGATTGTGATTTCATTTGTTCATGCTGTGAATTTTCCTGTTGAATTTTTTAAAAGGAAATAAAAACGAAAGAAGTTGTCCTTTTTTCTTGAACGTCTTTACGAGTGAGTTTGTGTATGGAATTTCACGATCGGAAATACAATCTGCCAGAAGAATGTATTGTAACCGTAACTGGTCTGTGGTACGAGTGTAAAATTTACACGCACCATTCAATAAGTTATCGCACCTCACAGTATTTCATCATGCCCTAATTATGATTTTGGTCGTCATCAAAGAACTGAACTAGAGAACTATTTATGCACTTGTCCCACTGACCCGTTGTACTTGTCCCTGTAATATTGCTCCGTTTGTAAACGTTAATACGTTTAATAAAGTTCTGGTTTGCGAGGGGGGAAAAAAACACAGAAAATTGGGTGTCTGGCCCTTTAAGAACGCAATCGTCATTTCCTAAATCTCTTTGCGGTTCCGTACCAATGATCTCGCGATACTTTCACCTCAGTGGCGGCTGTGTGGCCCCCTGTCTCAGTCCGAACGGAGTTATTTCTGACGTTTGAATGAAAAACAGTGCGAATTACCTCCACTTTGGACCCAGGAAATAATGGCTTCAGCCTTGGAGCAGTTTGTGAACAATGTGCGGCAGCTCTCCGCTCAAGGTAGGCCCACGAAACACATTTGAGTGTGAACTATTAGCTAGTTAGCTAGCATATGCTAACCAATGCCTTGCCGATAGCGAAGCTGGCCAGAGCCTTCTTTTTGCTTTATCATGTAAACATAACGCATAAACGACTTTTTGGGGTAGCGAGACTTCTCTAAAGTCTCTCCGGGGGATGCCTTAATACATACGGTCACGTAGGAGAACGCTGAAATTGTTACCAGTTCAAACAATATGATAAAAACATACTTTCTGTTTTTGATCTGGAAAATAATTTCAGGGGACTGGCTGCCGGTAGTCCCGCCCTGCTCGCTCGTAATTGGCTGCCACTCTGATTTGAGCACTATTATTGGTCTAAAGTCAGATCTGTCAATTCCGTATACATTTCCTCCTTTGCGAGGCCTTGATAGGACATTTGACCGGCCGATTTGTTCAGCACGATGATCGTAAACAGTCTGCTAAATCAGTTTAATAACAATTGTAAGGAACGGTTTATTGCTTTAGTTTGAAAGCGCATTGATGTTTGATCACTCAATAAACCTCGTACACGATGAAGTAATTGCTAGAGCTTTGTAAAACATTTGTTGCTCTCTTTTCTCTGGTGGATATGAATATATTTAACCCAACGGCATGGATAACACACTTTACACGAGGGAGCTCTCCCAAGCAAGTACATTCATATCATTGTCATGGCTCTTTCTTAGGATCCAAGGAATTTAATAAGCCCGTCCTTGTGCCAAAACCAGTCGGACATACTAACAAACATGTAATAGCCCTGCTCAAAATACATTATTACATGGTTACTAAAACATTTTGACCTGAACAGATGATTTGCAGCTCAATTGCAGACACCTAAGAGGCAGACGGGGTCTGTTCATTTAAGTATAGATATCATGGTGCAATTTGTTTTCCACTTGTGGAAAAGTCAAAGAATAAATAATCATACCAAAGTTTGAAATGAAAAAGATGATGCTCTCTTCTTACACAATATGACTCATAAGCAAAAAGTATTATGATGATAAAAAAAAGTCAAGTGAGGTTGTAAGTAAAATATAAATTGTCTAAACATCCTTATTCATTAGATAAAAACTTTTTAAAACCCCACAATGGAAGTTTAGGTGTAAAAGTTCAGTTTAGCCCCTCAAGTTCAAAAGGCTGAAGCAAGAAAGCTTTACAATTTGCGCTCTGGTCTCCTTGTCCCTCCAGGCCAGATGACTCAGCTGTGTGAGCTGATCAACAAGAGCGGTGAGCTGCTGGCCAAAAATCTGTCCCACCTGGACACGGTGCTGGGGGCCTTGGACATCCAGGAGCACTCTCTAGGCGTGCTGGCTGTGCTGTAAGTAGCCCTCTCTCACACTCTGGTGGCCCGTTTTCTCTACAAAGCTGAATGGCACTGAGCCAGCAGCCAGCTTCCTTTTCCACTACACTCGAACCCAAACCAAGCTGAAACACCAGTTTACTGGCACTGCTTCACCAGAGGTCTGAGGTCTGCTGGATTCTGCCCTAACCTGTGCGATGATGATGATGATGATGATGATGTAGCGAGGCACTGGTTGGCTCTAACATCGTGCCTTAGCGAATTACAAAGATAGTGGCCACACTGGCTAGGAATCCATTGCAGTTTGGCTGGAAGACCAAATTCTATGAGAACTCGGAGGGCTCGATGCGCAACAGGAGATTGGTTTCTTGAATGTCTTCTAAATAAATACGAGTCACTATTGTATTTATCATAAATATAATTTAGGCTGCTCAGTATGTCCTATTTTAAGGCACCGACTCACCGCATTGATTCGTGAGAAGCTGTGCATTTCTGCAATACTCTTTTCACACAATATTTTGTCATTACATAATTCAATGGCCAAAACAGTCTTCAAAGCAGATGCATAACATCATTATCAAAAGCAAATAAACAACATGGAATCTGAGCCAAGCACAAGCACCGAAGTGCACGAGAAGGATTAAGTTCCTAAAACAAGTGCCTAATCGGCAGTATGAAGATGGTTTGGCTTCAAAATAAACAGACACCGTGCATTTATTACAGCATTTGTATAGGGAAAATATTGTCATCATTTTCAGCACATTGAAAAATAAAATGATGACATTGTGGCGATATTGTCCCAGCCCCATATATGATCCATCAAGTAGGTGAAACTTGCCATTCATGATCGTTTGATAAAGCTTTATCTGCTGTCCTGGACACATCACGGGCCTGAACACATACTCAGCCCTTCACGGTTGAAGGACTCAGTGTCGATGTTTTCACTTCTGTGTGGTGCCGTGCTTCCTCTCTGCTGCCACCCATGGCCCCGTTCTTTCTCAACTAGGCCAAGAATTTTAGTGCGTTGTTGTGTGTGCAGGTGATGTTGTGCCTTCTCTAATAATATAGAGAGGGCTACTTGACACGTAGTTTGCACTTTCGGCACCATTCTCTGCTGTTCACATTAAATTGTGTTGACATTACAAAGACGATACACACACACACACACACACTCTACCCTGCCAACTGCGTCACTTCTGTGTGCTGAAGTTCTTGTGTATAGTTAGTATTGATTTATTGAAAAACTGCATAGGCACCAATCTTTAATTTTACATTTCACCTTTGTTCGTTCCAGTCTAAAGGCTCGTGTCTCTCACCCTCTCTTTGCTTCCCTGTTTCAGATTTGTGAAGTTCTCCATGCCAAACATCCCTGACTTTGAGACGCTCTTCTCCCAAGTCCAGCTCTTCATCAGTACCTGTAATGGGGAACACATTAGATATGCAACAGACACTTGTAAGCCCCCCAGGAACCGAGCTGTCCTTTCTGACTGAACGCTTTCATATTTTGTTGTTCTTGACATGGAAGGATGTTCAGGCTCTTTGGGCGGTGTGCCCTGGAGACTGATTGGTGGTGATTTCGTAGCTCGTAAACTGTAACTATTAAATGAGTCTGTAAGTACAAACAGTCAATTAGTGATGGAAGATGGGTTAACCCTGTCATCTTCTGTTTCCTCTCACAGTTGCTGGTCTCTGCCACCAGTTGACAAACGCCCTTGTCGAGCGGAAACAGGTGAGATGTGAGACGTCCAGTCAGATATCATCACCTGTTATGTTATGTTTTGTTTTTTTTTAGAGAAAAAGCCCATTGAAACAAAAACACGAGAAAACGAGTAGGGGGGGAAAACTTAAATGAATTTGCTGATATATATTTTAAATGAACATAACCCAAAATAATGTTTTTAAATTGTCCAGTTTGTTTAACCAACGGTCAGAAAAACACAAATAATCACTATATTATACTGCTCAATATGGAATGGAGAAATAGGAGCCTTCTTTACTGCATCTATAGACAAATAATGTTTTGTTTTCAGAACTGGTTATAGTATGCATCATGTTTCTCTTGAGGATTTCTTTGAAGGGAGACGTCAGGATTCAGCTACAGTTTAGCTCTCAAGCTGTAAATGTACAATTTCTTCAACAGATGCACAACTACACGTGTAACTTTTGGGGATTTTGTTACTCTTGTAAATCACTCAGTAAACCAACTCAAATATCTCAAGCACAAAACGGTTTGATAGTGCATCAGTCTCTTGGTGCCCACTAAGAAATGCAATCATGATTTTTGGCTGTTCCCTGAAAGAGAACAGCGACAAACAACGTCCACTTGAATAAGTGTGTTTGTCTCTATTTTGTGTATTGTGTAAACGTTGTTGGGGTAGCTTTGCAACCATATCCTCCAGGGTCTGGTTTCATACTGCATTGATGTGCCTAGATTAGCCACATTTCCCATTTGTGACAGTACATTTTGTAAATTCTGCTTTTATATGACCCAATGACGGCTCTATTCCCGCACTGAATTTGAGAATCCTCAGTTTTCTGTGTGTGTATGTGTGCGTGCGTGATTATCTGTGCTGACGCGGTGTGATTCTCTTTTTCTCTGACAGCCTTTGAGGGGTGTCGTTGTCCTAAAACAGGCAATAGACAAAATGCAGATGAACACAAACCAGCTTACCTCAGTTCATGCAGACCTGTGTCAGGTGAGTCCCCGCCCTGCTGTCATTGCTGCACCCCCACCCCGGAAATGTTTTCAATTGTTTTATGTTGGCGATATTATGTGTCCACTTAGTAGGCCTCTAGTAGTCTCGGGGTCCACATAGAACCACGCAACATGATCCACGGAACAGAGGGAAAAGCCTCTTAGCGCTCCTCTACACGACCTTTACATTTACTTTGACACCAATGTTGTTCATGCCAGGGTTTTGCCTTGGCGATTAAGGGAGAATGTTAGTTTGTACTTTGTTGAGAAATGTAAGGAGTTAACTTGACGTAGATGCCAAGAGACATCGCTCTTACCCTTGATGTAGTGGTAGCAAGTAAACATATGTTGGTGCGTCGTCTATAATTCTGTGTTTCATTTTATGTCGTCTGTTATGAGGGGACAGCCAGGCACGAATCAACACAGATGTTTTTAATACGTTATTTCCTTGTTGAAATGAAGGACTTTTGAGTTCCGACGGGGCCCTTTCAAAGACATACGCACCAATTAAGTGAATGGCAAATACTGTACATCAGATGGGCTCCAGCCCCACTGCGACGGTGACAGATAAATGGTATAGATCCAAGAAGACTATGATGTCAGTAACCTAGTGTGGCCATAACTTGTTGGAAAATTATTGCATTGTGTACGCTCGGTTGAAGTTAGTAATGGAATGTGATCCGTTAACCTGTATCCCCCAGTAGTAAATAGTGGTTTGTGTTGGTTGACCTCAACCCTTCGTCCACACCACAGCGAATGCCACTCTGTCTGTGACTCTCACCCCATGCCTGTCTCTCTCCGCAGCTGTGCTTGTTAGCGAAGTGCTTCAAGCCCGCCCTGCCCTTCCTGGAGGTGGACATGATGGACATCTGTAAGGAGAACGGAGCCTACGACGCAAAGCACTTTTTATGTTACTACTACTACGGTGGCATGATCTACACGGGCCTCAAAAACTTTGAAAGAGCACTGTATTTTTATGAACAGGTACTTAAGTCAGCCATTTCTATCTGTCTGTGACATCACAACAAGCTGGTCTGTAATGTGAATATTTATTCTACAGATGCTGTCATGAGCCGAGTGCTCGTCAAAACGTCGAGGGTGGTTGTATTTCTATGTGCTGGTCAAAAAGTACACACTTTGTTTACGCCACTCCTGCTTTGTAGGCACATTTTCCCATGTGTGGCGCTCCAAAATTAACCAGTAACCGATTGTAGTGGGAGGTTTTCATCCAATGACCTTTGTCCTCCAGATGTGTGTGTCAGTTGTTGGTTGCCCAGAACCTCCTGTTTGTGTTTTTAAAGCTCCTGTCTAATCAGCTGAAACAGAGGGCAGCAGCATTGCGGTTTTAATTTTTTATTGTTGTTTTTTAGTGGAATTGCCAATACTTTTACGACTAAAGATCTCCAAATCCCTGATAGGTAGTCTGAATTCTGTAGTTGTACCTGAATGCTCATCTAAAACTTCTTCTAGAATTGTCATTGAAATTGAAATATCTCCTGAAAAAAACAAAACAACACACTGCATTAGATGCAGAGTAATGAGCTCAGTATGCCAACATGCAGGTTGAGTCTGAGCACCAGTGACATCATCGGACCTGGAAGGGTTAAACTTTGAGTTGTTTTTTTTTTGTGGATGTGATGTATGATTCTCCCTCTCTCCCGTCAGGCAATAACCACTCCAGCCATGGCAGTGAGCCACATCATGTTGGAAGCCTATAAGAAGTACATCCTGGTCTCACTCATTCTCCACGGCAAAGTGCAGCCGCTCCCCAAATACACCTCACAGATAGTAGCCAGGTTCATCAAGGTATGACGGCATGAAGGGATGATTGGTGGCTGAATGGTAGGGTTCACTCCAATTGAAATTTCTCACTTAAATAAGGAAAACGAAGGTATATAGGGGCAAAATTTAAGATTCTATTTTTGCCAGTCTCCTGTTTGCGGCTATATAAAGCATGAAATGAAACCTGTCGATACGATAAAGACGACATCAGGCTGCAGTCTGTAGACACGAGGAACAGATTCATAAAACACAGGGATGGATTTAACACATCGAGAAGAACGAACGACACGCGACCCCGTTCACACCTTCATAAACCGCTGCTGAAGCGTCTCCCACTCTGTCCCCACGTCTGCCTTTCTTTTCCTGTCTCTCGCCGTCTCTCAGCACGTTCTCTCCAACCCTCTTCCTCTCCTGGTTGGCCCGTTCTCCCTCTCTCTCGTTCACCCACCCTCTCTAATAGAAAGTCTCGCTCTCCTTTGTCGTTTACCCAGCACACAACAACCTGTTTGTAATGGACCACTGGTGCACAAATGAATGTAAACAAAGCCTTTATAAGAGAGCTTCAGTTCTGGTGTTGTTATTTTTAAACCCTCATTGTCCTGCGGACACACTGGGAAGATTTCAAAGGCTTCCTTCGTTTCTACTTTCATCTAAAAAAAAGTTTCAATCAAATAAGTCTCTGAAAAGACGTGAAGAAGAGTGACTTTGTGATTGTGTCCTTGCAGTGAAGATCCAAAATTGCCCTTCCAGCAAATAAGTCTTCCCTCTCTTTTGTTTCCCTCTCAGCCCCTGAGCAATGCATACCACGAGTTAGCTCAGGTCTACACCACCAACAACCCAGCCGAGCTGCGTGGCCTGGTCAACAAACACAGCGAGACCTTCACACGAGACAACAACACAGGCCTGGTCAAACAGTGCCTGTCCTCCCTCTACAAGAAGAACATCCAGAGGCTAACGAAGGTGGGCCAGCCCAATCCCACCATGTGTCTCAAAATCTCAAATTCACAGACAAGAAGACAAAAGTAGATTCAAAACTCTTAACGGTTTACGTAATAAATGGTTTGGGTCGATCCAAAACCAATTCTACAAAAAGGTGCACTGTTCCATCACTCGCTTAGAAGATATTTCTGTCGAACGTCTGCTGACCTTTATTTCCGTGCTCTGCGTCCCTTACAGACTTTCTTGACGCTGTCCTTGCAAGACATGGCCAGTCGAGTGCAACTGTCAGGACCCCAGGAAGCAGAGAAATACGTCTTACACATGGTGAGTGTGGCCCCTCTTCATTCATACACAGGACAGTCACAGAGAAAACATTCCCCCTGCCTTAAACCGAAATGGGATATTGTTGGTTTACCACTTTGTGTTGATGTTGGATTAATACTCAAATTCAGCATATCTTATAGTCTCATCTACTTCTTCCCCGTTCTCACAGTACCTGAATTAAAACACTCGCTGCTATGATCTTAAATTCAATGGATAGTGATAATACTTCATTTTTGCTTAAAAAAAACTAAACTATGACAAAAGATCCCAGTGAAAATTTGCATTCAAGTCCTTCACTTGGCTTTTAGTTTTCTCACTCATCTCCATATTGGATTTTTCATCGTTTTTTCACAAACGGTTTCTGGCCTGACAGTCCTGTGTCACCATGACAACATGGTGGACTTTTTTGACATATAAGGAAGAGTTAGGAGGACTTCTCCAGCTGGAGGGACACAGATTGGACAGACAAACAGGAAAAAAGACAATGACAGGAGAAAAAAAGAGAGATAACTGAGGATGAACAGAGAAACATCAAGCTATGGAAAGACTTTGTCGTCTAACAGTGGACGTGCCAAAGTGCCACTCCCCGGCAGATTAACTCCCAATTCCTGGTTAGTTTCCTCGTGTGCTGATGGGGTTTCTACTTACATGTCTGTTAATCCTTAATCTTTAGCACCACAACAGCACCACAGATTGAGCGTGAGCGTTCTTAACGTTATCACATCAATTTGTTCGGAAATGTCAACTGACTTCGATGTGTCGGTAGTTTCAGTTGAATGTGTGTTATGAATGGGTGAACGTGAGGCAAACATGGTAAAGCGCTTTGGAAAAAAAGAGCTGTAGAAATGCAGCCCCTTTACCCTCTACGGTGAATAATGGGAGTGGTTGTTTACAGCCTGCTGTTATTACCTCCAACTACCACTAGATATCAGTCACAGGAGGACAAAAAACAGCATGCAGACGGATTATCACTTAAATGTTGTAAATCTTCTCATAAACAGCAGATTAGTTTGGATTAACGCCGAGTCTTTTGTGTTGGATTTTCCCTCTTTCCTCGTGCTTCTGAACAGATTGAGGACGGTGAAATCTACGCTAGCATTAACCAAAAGGACGGCATGGTGTGTTTCCACGACAACCCCGAAAAATACAACAACCCAGCAATGCTCCACAAAATTGACCAAGAGGTGAGGAAGCGTCTCTTCTTTCCCCGTTGCATGAATCCCTGGAGTTCACTGAAGTCACCGTGTCATTGTTCTTCCCCCAGATGTTGAAATGTATAGAGCTGGACGAGAAGCTAAAGTCTATGGATCAAGAAATCACAGTAAACCCACAGTTTGTGCAGAAGGTGAGCTGTTGAATCATTCATCTTTCATCCTGGTCTTATTCCCGTTGCTGTGTTTTGGTCTTTAACGAAAATACTCAAGCTTTATGCCCTTTCAGATCATAATGCAAGGTTAGGGCGACCCCCCCCC